>RDPX01000055.1:2411691-2422232 GCA_003991215.1 Morbakka virulenta
GGGGGGGGGGGGGGGGGGTGGGGGATTTTTAGTTGTCTTTTTGTCTTTGCATAGGGACAATGTCTCACAAAACAACTTCTCAAGCAATGCTGCTGTCATCCATGCATTTCTGCTGTGAGTATTGTCAAGCCATAGTCTTCCAACTACAATGAATGTCTAAAAGGCCAGGTAGTGGATTCAAAAATTTTAGACAAGATCTCTAGTGAAGTTTTAAGTAATATGTGGTTAACTGGTACATGGTTTTAAGGGATGACACTGTAGTAGGCTTTAATTAGCAATCACAAGCTATATATTTTATATTGCAAACATTTGATAAATTATTAATTATTGTATTATTATATCTCATACAAATTGCAAAATGAATAATAATGCATTCATAAGGATTGCTTATTTTTTGTGTTTAATTTAACTATCTGTTAAAATTATGACCATTTTTTTCAGTCTATTTTTCAAGTATTATGACCTCCCCTCTCATCCTAAGCTAAAATCCACCTCTGGTAAACCTTCAACACTACATATAATACATGTAAAATACATTGGTCTGTTTTTTGATAAACTGAAGGGCATGGTTATAAAAATCACCTTTCCCCCAAGTAAATCATGAAATCTCAAGAACTTGGGATACATTTATTTCATACTTGCCAAGTAAAGATCCCCAAGATATATATATCTCAATTATTTGCAATATTTTTGTAGCAATTTTCATGGTGCATGCAGATTTCTATCAAGTGTTACCAATTATATTATCAAGAACTGGGGTCATAAAACTGATCCTAACATTGTTTAAGATCTTTATATGACAGAAGGGGGAGAGTAGCACACAGACATACAATAACTGTAACAGAAACAATAAACACAAGAGATTGCACTGTGATAAGGTAAGTTACTCAACTGTCTTATTTAACACATATCAGATGATATTTAAAAAAAATATATATATACCATCTGATATGATATGATATGATATTATAGTATCATCAATGTGCTCACAAGGTTAAGGTATTGCTAAAATTTATTTTGTATTTTTAAAAACTACCATCTCAACAAACTGTTACCAGGAATAATCTTACAGGATGCTCTTGTCAATACTAACAAAAACAGGTGTAATCACCATGCACTTAATAAAATGGTTTAATCTTAAGCCATATATAAAAAATTGCTTTGCCTTTTAACACAATTGGACTGTGCCACGTTATCAATTAAATATTGTACCAAAGAACAAACTTTTGCCAGTGGTACTATATGTTTTACATGTTAATTTAGTACAAAATGTTGGTTACCACAAAGAAATATTAAAAACTGGGTAGATATTTTCAGTGAAAAACAATAAATGATGGCCAGATATGCAAAACTACTGTTGGTAGTAAGTCAGAGTTTTAAATCAAAATACACAAATATTAACAACATAGAACATATCTGGCCTTCTTAACTCAATGATCAAGCATTAGATTTAAATATTGTATTTACAAGTGCCCAAGACCATGTTTGCACCTGGTGGTATTATCAGTCTTATGGGAGGGAGGGAGGGTCTCTTTAGTACTGGATGGTAACCTTCCTAAATATGGTGCCTCATTATCAGTGGCATTTGTGGAAGACCATCTGTTTTTGCTCTATTTTTCACCACCAGGGGGCTTAGTTTAATGGCCTGTTCTGTACCAAGGTGATGGTTTGGACATCTATCTCTATTTTTAATTTTTACTAGAACAATTTCAACCAACAGAATGGTCAACAGTACTTGTCAGGCCTTCAGTGGTCATGGGGATTGATGGCTTAAGATGTGGTAGCACTGGCTCTACACAGAATTGGCGCCTTCAGTCCAATTTTTCTTCAGTAAATACTTTCCTTTGTTTTGATAAAAAGAAGTGTAAGAATTTATGACAAAATTACAATTACAAAATTTATGATCAAGGAAAAAAAACCCAGACTAATGCCTTAAGAAAAGTACAAAAGTAAGTATTCAATTACAGTAAGCTATCTTGAATAAAAACCTCCTATATAATATGGCAAGGGCCATTTCATTCAGTGCACTCAATGGCCTTAAAAAAAGTTGTTTGTTTCTGCAAAGTGCATAACAGCTAGGGCGTTGCACTATGTCACTCAATGTGGTCTTCACCAAGACCATGGGTGGAAATGAGTCCATAATTCAATATGTGCAGCATCATCCTGCTGATCTAATCAAGTTTCTGTAATTGCAAAGATGTCATGTTAACAATCTTAAGTGATAAAATCCATAATATCAGTTGTCTTATTCCTTACTGATTGAGGATTGGCTAAACAGAACTCTAATAGGTCAGATTTTGAATATAAATAAGTTTATTTACAAGGTACTTCAATTAGATCTTCAAAATTCCTTCCATGACTGGATTGGATGCCTGAGGGCCAGAGTGACAATAGTAATCTTATTTTTCACAAAGTTGTTAGCTTGTAAGGTTAATGTTGGATAAATGCAAATTTACATATTTCAGCACTAAAAAGTATTTAGAAACCAAAGACAAAGGAATAAAACTTTCCAGTGACAGAGGTCTAAAAAATTGTAACAGTTGTTGTACATGTTCTCCAGCTCTACAACTTCTTTTTAAGTCAAGATTTATGTCAAGATATACCAAGATTACAAAAATTAAGCCAAATGATTAAGTTTAGCTTGATATGAGTAACTGACTTTTAATTTGTGGCAGAAAATCTTTTGAATAAGTTATAATCACTGTTTAACAGTGATTATGGAGCAGCTCTCAGCAACAGAGTCAAATAAAAGCAAAAAATATTAATTCTTTATATTAACTTCGCTGGACATTGCTGGCGATTGAAAGAAGAGCTTATAGCAGATGTCCTGCTCTGGAATCCAATGCATGGACACAAACCAGTTGGTAGACCTAAGAAAACCTACATTGACCAACTGATGGAAGATACAGGCTGCACATTAGACGAACTACATAATGTGATGGATGAGAGGGTACAATGGAGAGCTCATGTCAACGAATGCCGAGCTAGCTCGACCTAAACAAACAAAACAATTTGAAGAGTGCTATTCACACTGTCACCAAACCACTTAAATGTGTAATGTAGTAGTAAACTGTGTATATTTGCATCCCTGGCTCTAGTTTTCTATCTCGATAGAAAGTTTCTAATGTTGCCCATGCCTTAAAAAATACTGGGAATCCATCTGAGTCTGGCAAATGAAATGAACCTGTAAGTCCTATTTCTCTCATTAGTAAGACCTTCAAATGAACACTGAAGACCTTTAGGCAATAATCACAGAATGTATCTTCAGTTTATGTAGGAGTCCCTTGCAAAGGCTGCATTGCAACCCTGGACACTTTTGAGGTGTTTGATAAGGTGCGGCAAACTGGCTTACTTCATAAAGTTTCTGGTTATAATACTTATGGAAAGATCTTTTGTATCAATTGGTCTTCTTTCTTAGATTGTAAACTGTAAACCACACTGGATGGAATTCTTTAACAAGAATTCTATTAATGCTGGCTCAGTTTCATTTTTGGTCCAACTCTTTTCCTTCTTTATATCAACAATCTTTTAAGTAGCCTGCTTCAGTCAATTAACATTAATGGTGATGTTACTAACACATACTTAGTGAATTATGAAAATTTAATTACTGCATTGCCAATCTCTTTGCTCATCAAAGAATATGATCCACGTACCTCAAACATTAATCTATCTCGGTAACCATGTGCTACTCTCCTTATAAGTACTGGTATTTAACTAGGTCTCATAATTACCATTTGCACAGGATTCATCGATTCACAGGATTCACTGATTCACAAAAATTCTACAATTTGAAAGAATGTAAATACAAGATACCAAACATTTATAATCCTCAGATGGTCACTTGTATGACTTAACTGGGGAATGAGGTTGTATGAATTTTGTTTAGCTATTATTTTCTTTGTACGTGTAACAAGCAATATCCTAACACAAAACTTGTTATCTTAATATCAAGCAGAGAAATTGCAGAATGGAAAAGAGCTTGAAAACAAGATCAAACTTGGAGAATAGCATTTTGACAAACTAGAACAAACTAAAGAAACCTTTTTGCACCAGGAACTCTTTTTACGTGTTTATGGATCTTACCAAGAAATATCTGGATGCCAACCTTTTTTCATTAAAGGCACTTCAGAAATGGCTACCAACAACATACTCTGAGCAGAATTTGAACATAATAGCTGTTGTCATCATCTGTTTACTTAACTGGTACTGAAGGATTTGACAGTCAACATATTATCTGTGGCACCAATGCCATCACATAGTGATATGCCACAACTGGTAACAAAAAACTCCCCTCTCACAAATATAGCATAAATAAATTCAGAAAGTGCTTTTCTTATTGTAATGTCCTGGGCATTGATCCTAAAAGAACTGCACTCCTGAAACTTTAATCAAGATATTGGCTTCAATGAATTCATCTCCAATAATAATTAGTAGACAAAATGAGCATTATGTTTCAAATCATCAAAAATGAAACAAAAAGAAAAATGAAAAATCTCCCTTGTTTTTTTTTTGGCTGGAAGTAAATTAAGTGGAAGATAAATTGCAGTGTTGTTTGCTCCAGTGATAAATTTGTACTTTATCCTGGACGAGAAACAGGTAATCAATAGATAAAATTTGTTTTATGACCTTCAAATGCTGTGACTGACTGATTGCTTAAAGTGTTTGGTGATAACATCAAGTTTCTCACAGAGCAAAGAGTCCAACTCATCAACAGGTACTGTGTTTGAGTGCTTAAATTACTATGATCCATTGTTGCTTGAAAATATCAAATTACTTAGAATGAAATGGTTGAAGGAAAACGTGGAATCATGATGCGTGGGCAGATTTCATAGGACAAACTGAAGACATATCTATGAAAGAAATTGATGTTAGTTTAAAATTAAAAGTGAAAAGCAAATGAATGGTCAGTTTAAAAAGATGGGCAGCAGGAGTAGAAACTGAAGGTTCAAGAACTAACATCTACAAAACAAAAATGAAGATTTCCAGGAAACACCAGAATTTTAGGAGGCAGTCTAATTTCTATGTGTATGGTGGGGGAAAGTGATGTCTGAAGAGACTCAATAAAGTTAGTGGTAGTTTGAATTAAGTAAAGGCCTTTTAAGTTTTAAGTGTGAAAAATGCAGAGGAAATGTAATTCCCCTACAATCAGGAATACAATAAATGAGGGCATTGAAGAGTTAAAGGGGCCATGGCTTAATGGTTGTTCCAGTTGCATGGTAATTAAGTGGTTATGGGTTTAATTTGCCAAGTGTGCAAAGACTTTTGGTGCTGTTGGTTAGTGTCAGGAAGTTCATTGGACCAAGAAACTTCTCACTGCCACAACAAGTTTTTCCAAATGGCACTGTCTAGGTCAAGTTGATGGAAAAATGACCCCCAAAAAGACATTTTGTGGGTTGTTGGGGAGCAAAGGGAGTACAAATAAAAATGTTATTGTGCAAGTGGAACTCCATGATGCAATACTCATGTGTCAAGAACCAATAAAAACTACAGTATTCTTATATAAATCAATTTTAAGATCAACTTTTTCAGATGGTTCTGAAAATTGGCCACCAAGGAAAAATATCCAATGGTTTTGGAAAAAACTTCAATGAAAATTTTTAGATGGGTGTGGCACATTAAACAGAAAGATGGGATCTCAAATGAGCAAGGTCAAAGGATTAGAGATATCCAGGATCTAGGAAAGGTAATCAGGGCAGGTTAGCTGTGATGGACAATGCACAGATAATAAGTCATGGTTGAAAAGTTATAAATATGCTGACTAAGGGGAAAAAAAAGTGGCTGGCCCCAAAAGATCATAGTAGACATTGTGAAGGGTGATTTGTTTGTGGCCAACTTAAAGTTAAATGGTGCCAATAATAGAATTACTTGGCTCAAGTGCTTGTGGTACAACCTTACACATGCACATACATACATACACACACAAAATGAATGTTAGAGTAATTTCTGTGTTGTTTACATCATATATATATATATATATATATATATATATATATATATATATATATCCATCCATCTATCCATTTATCTTTCTATCTATCTGAATCTGTCTCTCAATCTATCTGTCTGACTGTCTGATGCAAACTTTGACTAAATCAAGTTGTTAAATTGTACATTTGGGAACAATTTTTATTTTTAACGTTGCATCAACTTGTCTGAACATTAATACCTACTCTCACTTTAAACTTGGATCAGTTAAAAAATAACTGAAAGGATGGAATGCTTATGCAAGTCTAGCTTATGCAAATTACTTTTCATATAGGATTTTTCACATCTTTACCCATGACAATGATTTCCCTCAGACTTAAGTCTGAAGCCAATGCGTGCCACACCCAGTAATGAGGAAATTTGCTGGGTTGGCATGAATTAAAAGTAGCCATATCTTTAAAAAACTTTTTAAGACTTGAATTTGAATTTTCTGAATTTCAATAATCTTGTTTGGTTCATGTAAATGTGAAAAAAAATAATTGTGGCTCTAAATTATCTTTTTACATGATGTGGCATGACGTGAGTGCCCTTATATGTATGTACTCCTTGTGTATGTCTACAATTATTCCACAGAATCAATGTCACCAGGGCTCTGTAACGTCGAGATACCACGACTTATACTTACACAACCTAGTCTATTTGGGGGTGGGGGGTGGGTGACAAACCCGTTACACATAGAACTAATGTAATGGTATGGCAGAAATTTAAGCTATAAATTATGATGAAAAAATGGCTAAGACTTAAAAGGAAACAAGTTGTTGTCAAGTAGTATAAAAATTAACTTGTCAAAATGTTCACATAAATATATTAGATACTTTGAGGTATGCGGCTAACATTTGGTTGATATGGAGGAAAATCTCCAAAATTATCCTTGAGATGTATTTTACCCACAAGATATAGAAGTATTAAAAAATACTTCTACTAATAAAAAAGTAGCATTTGTATTGATTTAGTGCGGTTGGCATTGGCCTAGTAGAACCTCCTACAAATATATTAGAGAATTACCATGTCACAAGCAGATGGTAGGAAAAGAGTAAAAAAAAATTTCTGCAATCCATAAACGAAATACTTTACTTTGTAATTCGAAACAGACTTTGTTTGATCAACAGGAGTTCATTAAATTTTACATTGTTTTTAAAAAATAAAAAAGGGAAAAAAAGCTTAAAAGATTTGCAGTAAAAAAACTCCCAACTTCTAGCACTTGCAAACTAAAACCTCTTAAATGGATTGAATGAAATAAAAAAAGATAATAATTAATTCCATACAACAGTATGAGTTTATTATCAACACTGGGAATTGTGTTAAGCAGGCAGTACTGAAGATCCTCAAATTAGTTGCTTTTGGCTGTTTCTCTCCTGTGTAAATTACAGTGTAAAACAACAGCCGGTATGCTATTACGTCTGCCGACATTAACGGCATAGTAATTGATATCATTTGATTTACCCATCTTACAAAGCCTTCCAATAGTAAAATTATGCTTTTGCGTAAACCATCGGGTATTATCTAACCGGTCAGCAATAAATTATTTTAATTCCTTAGTCTACGAACACAATCTGATAATCAAAAATAAATAATTACATTCATTGTCAAGTCATAAAGAGTACTGGTAAACCGGTTTCAAAATTTGACTGCAATTTAATGTTATTCTACAAAGTTGCTGCAAATGATAGTAAGAATTTCTATTTAAAACATGATATTAAAAACAAGTACACGTTCAAAGTAACACCGTTAATAACCAAAAAAATCATACCTGGGAAATGCGTCAAAGCAGTAGGTTTTTTTCGTTTCTGGGAATGCCACTCTCATTCCAGACATAAGTGGACTATGTAAAATAACTCCTGCACATTCATAGCGAGATGCAAGGTCTACAGTAGGTACAGTTCCTATACTTTGTCCATATAAAATGACATTTTCTGGGCTAATTCCATATCGTGAACGAAGGGCATTCCATGCGGCGTCTACGTCCGAGTATATGTTCTTTTCAGATGGTTTACCAGAGCTAACTCCATAGCCAGAATAATCATAAGAAAATATGTTACAGTTTATCCTTGTCCCCAATCCAATGTAAAAGCTACTCATCTGCCCTAAATCAACGGCATTTCCGTGGCTAAATAACAAAGTAAAACGAGCAGTCGGAGAACACCTAACGTACATACACGCAATTCTGTTTCCTTTGCTGGTCCTGGCCTGAAATACTTCGATACAGTCCAACTCCTTCTGCCCGTACTGCCATTCTGCTCTATCGCTTAAGTGTAACGCCCATGTACCATCTCCAAGTTCCTGCATTGTATATGTTGGCTCAGGAGGTAAAAATGCAAGTTTGGATGCTATCACGGATGGGCATGGTGGACAGCAAAAGAGGCAACAAATTTCTGAAAAAGATAATCCGTTCATACTTTGATCGTGTGGCTCATGTCCAGTTCCAAACGTGTGTAGCTAAACCACTCTCCTTTTACACCAACAAATGCAGTATTACAGGTCTCTAACTTAAACTGATACAGAAAACATGGCTACTTATTTTGTGGATATTCCGAAGAAACCGGATTGTGCTTCAAGCACAAGTTGAGAGACAGTTAGCAACGTGCAAGGGGGTATTACCAAGATACTTTAAGACCATTATTGATCCAGACGGAAAAATAATAATAATAAATTTACTAATTTTACCCGAAATATATTAATGAAAAAAAATGAAACGAAATAGTAGCAAAAAATTAGGTTTTTAGTGGTTAGGTTAAGAAAAATAATAAATACAATTACTTACTAATTCCCCCTGTCTTTTAAAACACAAAACCAACCTTCAGCTCTGAAGTGAGGAGGCTTAGAGGTCTGGGCTAAAATGTTATGGGGAAGTGACGTCAATGAACAACAAATACAATCATTTGCCTTTTCCATCCCAAAAGAAGTTTTGTCTCCAAAGAAAGCGACAACAAAAGGATAAAATATGCAAAGTTCGACTGGTCAAAGAAACTGAAAACCACAGAAACGCTGTTTGGAAGCGATGTATCAACAACAAGCTCTGCAGTTTCAGTTCAACTCTCAAAAGTTTTCAGTAAGGTGCTCTGTAATGTTTAAACGGGAAACATTTGCATGTGCAGGAGCTTGATAAAAGTTTGTAGCTTCAGTAATATGATGAATAAAAAAATATTTTAACTGGAAAGGACGGTTGATGCCTACCACTCTTTCCTTCTACCTCAAGAAACCGCAGAGATTTAAAGAATTTTATCATCACAAGGTGCCTAATTTTGGAGAACGCCCAGGGTCTGTCCAGTGCCTTTTTGGCAAGTTTTCCTTGGACTGCTTAAATAAGTTTTGTCTTATTTACAAACTCAGAATTGTGATGGACCTCTAATCCTGGTGACCAACAAGAGGCTACGACACGGCAAAAGGAGGCAGGAAAAGTTCAGTTCAAAATTTGTGAATATCTTCATGTTCGGTTTATTGTTTAGGCACCATGTAAAATATGCATTAATTTAATCTATTAATTCGTGTTGGTTATTTTCCATGAAAAAAATACGCGGGCATGCATCGAAAAATTGCAATGGCTGTCATGTCAAAAGCTCAAACTCATTTTTTCACAAGGTAAATCAATTTTTGGTTTGCGTTTGCGTTTTCACTCCTTACTGATGTATTTTATTTAAACGGAAATCAAAATATCGATTTTTATTTCCGTTTTTTACCTCCATCGAATGCACTTTGTGAAATTCGATTGTTTACCCCCACCCCCCACACACATCCCCCCTCACACACATCCCCCCATACAAACAGTTTGGCCATAAAATCATCACTTTTAGAGATCTAATTGTCATTGCTTGGAGGGAAGCAGCGCATATTTTTCTTTCGGCAAGTTTAAAGCATTCAACAAACAAAACAAAAACAAATATGTATATAGAATGAATTGCAATACATATTCACATTACAAATTTATGGAATGTGGGAAATTCGTTGTCCTTTTTTGTGAAAATGAATTACAAGGTCCGTCATTTAAAAGTTATGCATGTTGTAAACAACAAGATATCATAAAAT
Organism: Morbakka virulenta; assembly: GCA_003991215.1. NCBI lineage: Eukaryota > Metazoa > Cnidaria > Cubozoa > Carybdeida > Carukiidae > Morbakka > Morbakka virulenta. The sequence continues at coordinate 2,421,700 of RDPX01000055.1, forward strand.
GTGATTGTATGATTGTTTGTAAAATTTGTGGGATTGTCCACGGCTATGATATTGCTAACGAATAGATCGATTTTTATGAGAATAGGAGTGGAATAGTCAGAAAGTCGATTTATCATGGGAAGTATCACATATAAAACAAAATCAATTCTCTGTATAGAGAAAGCAAAACTCAATTTTTAAATATTGACCGAATAATACAAATTCGGGTATATTCTGAAATTGAAAAGAAAATCCCACAAACCACTGAAAACAGAAAACGTATGATTAATATAGATTTTATTCAAAAACAATTGCTTAAGATGTTGCATCTAGCAATTGAAAATAGTGTAACTATATCTAAATCAAAAGAGACTTTAATTATCGATGAACAGTGTTTGGAAAAGTCTTATTGCTAATAGGTGATAAGGTTGAATTGATTATTTTAAACCACTGATATTCACTGATCATTGACAATTGACATTGATAACTAAAAACTTAGTATTTATTAGAATTAAAAATGTTCTATAAGAAACCTGAACTGCCCAAACAATGGT
>RDPX01000055.1:2429889-2447668 GCA_003991215.1 Morbakka virulenta
GTAAAAGACCTACAAATAGCAATGAGTATCATATCTTCAGAAATTGGATATAATGTTATGGAAATTAAAGGTCAGGTCATATCAGAATACCCTCTTGGATATTGAACAATAATTATCTTTGATGATCTAATAAATACCCCAGATAAAGGTCAATCAAAAATGGGAAATCACTTTAATGGTGGAAGACATCAATGCATTTCACCAATTTGTTTCTCTCAATCATAATATGATGTACCACAAAAAATATGATTGAATTGTTCTCATATGATACTATATCCGCCTGTAAGACTAATTTTGTTAAACCTGAGAAGATATCTTGTCATAGTTTAAATCTCCATAATTTAATTGGTACGTTTCCTAAACTAAAATCTGGGTGGACCCATGGTTCGTACAAGTACATGGGCTCATAAAACCAACTTGAAAAGCAGCTTGAATATGATAGGGAAACAGATGAAGTAACAAAGTGGTATAGCCTATAATAAATAATGAATAATAAATGGGGTCAAACAGCAAGAAGCTTAATCAAAACAAAACAAAAATGAGCCTTGGTGAAAAACAAAGGAAGACAAAAAGGGGAAAACCAGTCGAGTGAAGAAAGTTGGCAGAAAAACTAACTGATAAATAATACAAACCTATAAAACGAAATTTTACTTGACGGCTTGTTATTGCAAATGATATAGATGAGGTTTGAGCTCTTGATCTGTTTGATATGGAAAATTTTAGTAAATGGAATAAAAGCTATAAATATCCCCTCATGGTAATCGAGGTATTCTCAAAATATGGTTGGATCATACCATTGAAAGATAAAAATGGTAAAGCTATAACTGAAGCACTCAAAAACATCTTTAAAGAAGGTAGAAATGTACAGTATCTATGGACTAATAAAGGCTATGAGTTCTACAATAAAAATATGAAAGACTTACTAAATAAACATAGCATAACACTATGCTCTACAGAGAATAAAGAGAAATCGCATGTTGTTGAAAGATGAACTAAACAATGAAGACAAAAATGTGAAAAAGGTTCACTGTTTCAGGTAACACACAGTATCTAGATATGTTACTTGAATTAGGATAAGACTACAATAATACGAGACACAGTTCAAACCTGTAGAGACTTCAAAGAAAAAGAATAAAGGTCCAGTACATTTCAATTTATTTATATTGGAACATAAAAACAGAAACCGCAATTTCAAATAGATGATAAGGTCAGAATATCTAAGTATAAACGGAATATATTTGACAAGGATTATAGACCAAACTGGACTGAGGAACTATTTATAATCAATAAAATACAAAACACTAATCAAATGACATGCAAAAGAAAGGATCTCAATGATAAAAAGATACAAGGATGATTTTATGAACTTGAATTATTAAAAGCCAAGCTGGAAGTTTTCCGTATTGATAAGGTCATTCGGAGCGCTTGTAAAAAGAAGCAAGATTCAATGAAGTGAAAAGGATATAGCGATGATTTTAACAGTTGGATTCCAATCAAAGATTTAAAAATAATATATACTGACTAAAATTACCCTAACTTCTTGTGGTAATTCAAACGCACTAATTGAAGATACTTATAGATATAGATATATAGTATATATATATATTGTGGAAAGTGTAAAAAAGGTAGAGATAGACCCAGAATTTTAACTGATGAAAAGGGAAAGAGTTGTAAAACGGAATATATGCTTAATAAAGCTTGAAATGCGACATCTGTAAGACAGATCGTACTTCGAAAATTTTGTCACTGTAAAACCTGAAAGCATAAAAAATGTCAGTAGACAGTTCAAACAATTCATTATCTTGGGTCTTTTGAATTTAGATCCATTTAAACGCGCTAAATTGAAGATACATATACTACACATGATCTTAGCCAAAAGGCCTTATCTATATATATATATATATATATATATATATATGTATACATATATATACGGTACTGTCTGCAGATTGAGTATTAAGCTCCCTTACGAAAGCTTGGTTGAGCACTCTCTCAGAGACTCGGGGACCTGTTGCTTGTGTAATACGGAGCTCACTGCGCTTGCGTAGTTTGAACACTCTGACAGGATCCCACAGTAACTCTTTAGTCTGTGTTTGCTCCGGCAACATGGCCAGGGAGTTATGTCTCAGAAGCTCTGTGCTGCACTGATGAGCCCACAAAGGGCGAAACGGTACTGTCTGCAGATTGAGTATATATATGTATATATATATATGCATATACATATATATATATTTGTGTATACATATATAGTTGTATACGTATATGTATATATACAAGAATAGATGTATGTACATATATATGTATACATATATATGTATATACATCTATTCTTGTAATTAAATGACAAATCAAGGTTAATTAAAATAATCAAACCTGAAAAAACTTAGTAAATCAGAATTCATTAATGGGCTATTAAAGCAAGAAAAAACCCAAATGAAACCCTAAATAATTGTAGTGGATGGTTATAAACTAAGAAAAAACAAAAGGTTTTTAACCACGAAAACATACTCAATGATGATGGCCCATTCTTGAACTTTGTTATCGAAAAATTTGTTTCAGAGGAGGATGATTAAAGTCAAATAAAAAAAGGAGAGAACTAGAGGATGAATCAGTCAAAATCAATAATAAGTTTGTTAACTTAATGTCTAAACCTGTTTAAATGGAACATGAAAAGGATACAATAGGTACCCGGAAAATACGTGATTATCCTATGATAGGAACTACATAGGACAAATTCTGTAAGGATGAAATGAAACTGAATAAGGGTATTATAGAAAGGCAGAAACTGTCATTCTACAGAATATTTGAAACTAGACTCAACAAGATCCCAGATGAAAGAGAAACAGTTTCTATTAGTTTAGGTGTCGAAATAGAAGCATGTTTTGCATATAAACCTGGTAAATACGAAAAGGAACACAGGAAGCTTTACAAAAGGAAACATGTGGATTTCCCAGAAAAATGCCGGAAGTATGACATACCAAATAAAAAAGTTCTGAAGAAGCGCACAATTTATTGTATGAATGAAGAAGCGGTATATGGGAAAATAACGAATTCGTACAGAAAACTGACGGACTTTTTACAGTTGAGAAGCCAGTGACTTTAAGTACACATCACACCTATAAATTCGCGATGTATACGTTGTCAAATAAAGGATTCAATATCTGGTGAGTATGTATAAGCTATTGGTTGTAAGGTAATAAAACTGAATTAAAAAATTCAGCATCCATAACATAGGTAAACTCAGGTTAAAGTCATATTTACTAAACAAACAAAGACCTGTCAAGAGCTACGGTGTGAACACATGTTTTGTAGAGTACGTATGAGAACAGTTTAGGGGCAGATGAGGCTTTAAAACATAAGATTATGAAAATTTGGAGAGTGAGATGTATGGGTTTCTGAAGGCGATATGATCAGTACCGAGGAACTGATTAACTGAGCAAGTCAACAACGTCATGATAGTGTATCACTCCACGCCTTCGATAGCAGGTATAGAAAGTTTATCTCACATAGCAAACACTGCTCAAACATTGTTCTAGCACACATAGTAAAAGATCACCACTGTTATCCAATAACAGACGAAAAACTAAAAATCCTGACTTCAAAAGCAAACATGTTTTTAAAGATAATATTAAAATCAATAGGTTATTGTACCCCAAGCTATTCTAAAATGCTTGCAATTAATAGAAGGGTGTCACGGTAATGAAAGCAAACCATAGTGTTATAATACAGGTGGTATATTCATCACAAACCCCAAGATGAAATTCAAAAACAAAAAGGATGTGAAGTTCAGTACAAACTAAATCAGTAAGGACTTATGTTACAGACTCTTCTCTATTGTATTTTGCAAAATATCACAAAGAGAACATAGACATGTCAGATTATAATTTTTAAAAGTGGTCAAGGATGCATTTACAACGGTCAGACAGGATCAGGCAAAACAACTCTCTTATGTGAAAGAGTAGAGCAGACGGAGACACCATTGGTTCTAGCACTTACAAACAAGGTAATTGAAAACGTAAAGAGTAGGCTAATTAAAACAGGTATGGAAAAAGAGATTGTATATAAAGGATGCTTCACCTTTGAGTCTTACTTTTGCGAGTGGAAGAACCATGATATCAATAGCCTTGAAGACAAAAACATTTTCACTGAAGAATTCTAGATAGGTTCCAACAAATGGATGACGAAGATACATCAAACATACACTTTGTTTAATAACATGATATACATGTTTGGATATCCTAACCAATGCGAGCCTGTTGAACCCGGCATTCAGATACATTACAAACCGAATCAACATTTTTGTTCCAGGCTTCTAAGTGTTATTTCCTGATGCTATTTCCTCCATGCTAGAAATACAAAAAGTTCGAGCCAATTGAACAACACGAGGACAGAATAATGCATGCTGCTACATATAGACATGTCATCAAACATGAGTGGTTAAATTCATGGAAATTTAAAAAAATACAAAAAGACAAGCTTTAGTTTGTAAAAGCTGAAAAAGTGAAATTTGCAAACATTCCCCAAGTAACTCCTATAGCCGCATATCACCGAGTGCATCGATTGAAAGCAAAACTCTGAAGTTAATTTGATACAAGAAATTGGAAAACAGTAGAAAAGGTTGCCTAGCTATTTGTGATAGAATAACAGATAGATAAATACAAAATAAACACAAAACTAGTATATGGATACTTCATAGGAGTTTCCTAGAAATCAAGTCTACTTGAAATGAATTGTCTCACGAGACTTCCTTCTGTGTTGAAAATCACTTTCACGCATCAAATTCCACACATAGTCGCCCAAGAAGTTTTTAGTATTCTACCCACTGTATCTTTTCTCAAATTCTGCTAAGTCCTGATGAAAACGTTCTACTTGATCTTCAGAATAGGCACGCATGTTGTGTTCGAACTGCTCGATGTGGGAATGCAGAACATGGAGTTTTAATGAAATTCTACAGCCCATCTCTCTGTAGCTCTCAATGAGAAGCTAAACTAGTTCCTTGTAGTTTGCAGCCTTGTCGTTTCCCAAAAAGTCTTTAATTACGGCTTTGAAGCTCTGCCTAGCTGCCTTTTCCTTGGAATTGAAAAACTCCTCGAATTGTTCACAGTCTACAATCTGCTTTATCTAGGGCCCATTAAAAATACCCGCACAGATTTTAGCTGCAGAAAGGCGGGTGAAGAAGGAAATCAAAAAGCCCAATGCCTCGGACTCTTGATTCAGGGCCTTGACGGACAGTTTAATTAGTCCCAACGTGGTATGCAGCGGAGGCATGAACATTTTTATGGTCCAATTAAACGCTGTTGCTTAACATTCATTACCCCGATTCCAAAAAACATCCCAATGCCGTTTGTGATAGTGATTTTCCGTATCCTTGCTGACCCAGTGGCAGAGATAACAAGGGTACTTTGTAAATCCACCTTGGAGTCCCATCAGAGATCCAATAATTTTGAAATCTCCAATGGCACACCAAGAGTAATCTCTGTAATTAATCTTGTCAAGCAGAATTTTGACATTACCATGGTCTTCTTTCATGTTTACAGCATGCGCTACGGGAATGGAAGGATGTATATTTCCATTATGAAGAAGTACTGCCTTCAAACTGTTGGATGAACAGTCAATGAAAAGTCGCCATTCCTCGGAAATGCAGGGAATTCCTATTTCTTTGAACAAACCACGTGCGTCATTGTAAACAGAGGCCCTCTTTGACTTTGAAAAATGTAGAAAACGTCTGATGTCTCTTGCATTTAGTAGACACAGCAACGTCTTTGTCCAGCAGGTCCCATTGTTTCAAGCCGGATTTTAATAGCTCTCCATTCGACTTCGTTAGACCAAGGTCTCTAATCAAGTCACTTAGATCTTTTTCATTAGGAAAATACGGTTTTCTCCCTTCACTATCCTGTTCCGTAAACGTTACGTCGGAGGCATTAGTTCTGTCGGAGAGGGGGGGTGGATCACGAAGGAATGGCGGCTCAGGCACCGGCAGGTCTGCTGAGTGGACTACTCGTGCAATAGGGCCGGCAATGTTCGGATAGTTGATTTTGCTAGATTTCTTGCCGGCAATGACGCACTCTTGGATCAACCATGAAATAATAGCAGTCACCATGGTGACTTGTTGGCTCTCTCCAAATTCGAGGTACTCCAAATTTCATCGATCGCTTCTCTTCTCTGTACCAACCTAAAGTAAAAACGAACAATGTAAGACGTTTTAGAAGTCTATAACATAATCCATGAAATCAAATGTTGTCCTGTTAGTCAAATTTAATACTTTACTTTTGAGGAGCAAGGGGAGGGGCCAAGGTAACTTTCGCAATAGAAAACATCATAGCTTTGACATTGTTAACAAAGAATGAAATTTGGAGATGCAGGTAGCATTCGCCAGCAGTATACAGCCGCTACTACACCCCTTTCAATTTTAATTTTTACAATGAAACTTCTAATACAGCTTTTTAGGAATTTCAATAGCTAAACTAACCTTCAAGTGTCTTCTTGCAGTTCTCACAGCAGAAGTGTTATGCCCAAATTCTTTCCTGATCTTCAACATCAATTCCAAAATAAGCTTTGTATGCTATTCTTACTCGGTCAGAAGATTCCAAGGGGAATTTATTTCCTATGATGCGTGTAAAAGCTCCACATATATAACAAAAAGAATCGGGACAATATTTGCAACCAAGCGACGCCATGACTTACAGCACGGTGACAAAGAGTTGGCTTGTTCCTATGATCGGATTCTAAAATTAATTGACATGACTTGAACAATACTGCGCTGAATATATTATTAAGTGCAAATCCAATAAACAGCAAGTAGAAATTTAGCCTCGTATCAGTAGTTTAGACAATCATAACTTTGTAGTTGCCATTCGATCTTTTGTTATTGTATTGCTCTCGTTTTACAATCGTCGTCAGATTGCTCGTTTTTTACATTTCATCTACGTTAGCCACTCGTTCTGCTAAGCTCTTTTAAATGAACAGGAACTCACGAGATGAACTTTGCATCTTGCCACAGTTTATCATAAGTTTAGTAATATTGTTCATTTCCTGACTTATTTTAGTAACAACTTTTTTTCTTATTTTATTCATTATAATTTTGTACGTGATTTATAGCATTTGTCAATGTGTTTAACTGGAAGCGCAAATTTTAGTATCTTTGGAAAGTTTAAAGTATGTTTGTAGAAAGTTTGAAGAATGTTTGTAGAAAGTGTTAAGATAACTTAAAGGAAGGTATACGGAATATATAGAGTCCTCACATAAGAAAGAGAGTTATGGTCTCTGTTAATTATCCTCAAATATAGCGCCCGCGGAATCATTGGAGATTTCTATAACAAAACATGCTATGCGTTCAGTGAGATATAAATGCCCGTAGTAATTGGACACGCTTATGGTTAACAAAGACTCGACATCATTTTCGGTTCCTATCTCGGTGAATATTGTTTAAACAGTAAACAAATAATGCCATTCATCAGTTTACAAGAGTGATTAAACAATGTTGCATCTATTTCTGCTTTGGAATGTAATTTTCTGTAACAAAGACTGGTTCCACCATTAGTGTTGGATTGAAAGTAGTATGGAGAATTATGACAAAAGATGGCGTTTCGGAGTGATTACGTAAGTTGTCCAGTATTTCTCCAAAAACGATCTTCCAGAAGAAAAATTGTGTTTTCTGCCACTTTTGCATCACATCTAACATAGAAAAACAGGTTTAGTCTTTGGAACAAAACTTTTTAATTTTTTTTGTTACGTAGTGTTATTATTACCCTAAGTCTAAAACGGTTCTTGAAATGTCTCCACGGATTAAAACTTTAAAAATATATGGAAAAGTCATGTAGGAACAACAAACAAACACATACAATGCTAGTCAAATCCCTAACATATGGAAAGGCATCGAGATATTTCCAACCCATTAATAAAAGACTCCATGAGAACAGATGTTACTTGAATTCAACGAGGACAATGGTTATTACGGAACCAAAGAACATCGGTATTAGAATTTGTTAATTGTAAGTTCAACAGTCTCTATAAGAATGGAAAGGTATACAAAATAACATTCGACAACAAGATGGTCTATGTAGGGTCAACATGTGAAAACTTAGCAACAAACCTATAACAGCACCTATCAAAAAGAGACAAGTATTCAAACACAAGGACAAAAACCTTGAGAAAGAACCAATTATTAGCACCCCAAGTAACTATTAAGAGCTTAGAAAAAGTCGAAAACGGATACATACAAGAGTATGCTGAAAATAAGACAAACTGCTTTTAAACAAAAAATCAAATTCAACAAATACTAAAAAAGAATACAAATTTAATATTGGAAACAAACAACAGCTAGAAGAAAGAATAACTAAACTCGAGAACAACCTTACTATCAAGGACAACACAAAAAATAAACAATTCTACTTTGACTTTGCTTTCATTGATGGAAAAAGACAAAATAATGCAAGAGATGGAAAAATACCCAAAATCGAAGCATTAAAAAAGATTAATCAAAGAAACAGGAAAAAGAATCAACTAACTGACTATCTAGTTCGAATGAAACTTCTTTATTTTTATTAAATATTGGTATCCATTAAATTGAATAAGATATAGTCATTCTTTCCTTAGGGTCCTTATAATGGTTGCACATTGTAACGATGAAACACGTAAACTTACCAAGGGAAGAAATGCGCCGTTACCCTCCTAGCAATGAAAAATAGATGTCTAATTGATTAACTGGTGATTTTATGGGCAAAAGGCATTTTACGGGGGCAAACAATCGATTTTCGCAAAGTGTATTTGATGGAGGCAAAAACCCAAAGCAAAAATCGTTTTTTTCTTGGGAAAACGCAAACACTAAATGTAACAGTAAGGGGTGAAAACGCAAACGTAAACCAAAAATTTATTTAGCTTGTGAAAAAATGAGTGTGAGCTTTTGACATAACATCCATTGTAGTGTTTTAAAAGGTATACTTTACTCAAAAGATTACCTAACACATCAAGAAGAAACTAGTTTCCTTTCAACTATATTACAAGTTGTATAGAAAATATCTTGTTAATGGCTCACAATTGCAGAAAATTTCAAAATATATCTTCCTTTAGAATCAACCAAATGAGAGGGTTACCAATTTAGCTAAAGTTGTGAGAGAAGGAGAGCCACGGCTTGACGGTAGTTTTCACTTCCCGATCAATGATTTAAAATTTGCTTCTCAAACCCTCTTTCATGGGACTTAAATGCTTATAGCTTAAATCCATTAAGTCTGGTAAGCATGTAGAATGCGATAAAGTTGTTTATCCGAATGGGTTGATTGTTGTCCTTGTCCTGGTGTTTACCTTGGGTCGGAAGTATCATCTAACAGAAGGGTATTATCAATTTCCAAGTAAGCTTTCACTAGTGGATTCTTGCTCTCAGCCTCGAAAATGTATGACTTATAGTTTATTGTTTGTCCTCTTGGAAAAAAATTAAAAGACCAGGCTAATGAAATGTGCTAATTTTAAATCACATCGTTTTTCCAGCGACTCTTCTGTATTGATCTAATAAAATGATCTAATTTTTACATGATACATGTTAACTGCTTTTCTATGGCATTTTATATCGTGAGTGTTGTTTCTAGAGTGTTGGTGTTCGTTTAACTGTTAATCGGTTTTAAAGTGATTTTGATCTATTAAATTGTGGTTAAGCTGAAACTTCCTTTGTTGATACGATTCTATAAAAATAACATAGAAAGGCTTGTTCAGGAAAATTGCAGAGTTGAAACAGTTTCTGAATAAATTTTTGGTGCATGCTTATCATGCTACCTCAGTTGAAACATAAAGATGTTTTGAATATCTTACAGGCTTTAGCTGTTATTATTATTTGCATGATGTCAATTTTAACTTATTACTCAGTAAAATACTGTATTATGTTCGAGAAATTCTTATTCAAAGTGCGGAAGAGAGCTTTGAAAATTGCACAAATATTCACTTAAGATAATATTGAATAAAACAGATGGTACATTTGATTTTCGCTGGGTTATCTTTAGTATTGTACATCCAATTAATCAATAAGCATATAACAACTACTTCTATTAGGTGCAAAAGTAGATAGTTTTTCTGTTCTTGTAAAATATAAGCAGCTGCTTTTAATTTTGTTATTTAGTACAGGTAGGATTCTGACAAATGCCAAACAAGAATCTTTATTCGAAATAATATATTTATTTTGTTTAACAGTATCCACAATATGCTAACTTTTTGTACCAGTAACTAAATGTTCAAACAATTGCGTCATGCAAAGAGTGATGAATTACTTTGGCGAAATCTTAATAGAGAAACTGAACCTCAGCAAAAACGACAAAGATTGAAATTAAGGATCTGACGACTATTCAACACTTAAAAGTCATAAGTGGGTGTAGCATTAAGCATTATCCTACTGTAGAGCTTTAACTCAAAATAATGAATTCACCCACTACCAAGACTACCTCCAGGTCATCTTTGGGCAATAATTACTTTTCCTAAGCCTCTTACCTTGGCTACAGCAATTGTAGCGCAAAACAGTATAACAATTGTAGATATCGAAGCTTTATCATGTATGTCATGAATCGTAAGCTCTTTCTGAGCTATGGTTTGAAACATAGTCCCATTGTCAGGCTCCAGGAGCTTTATCAGGCTCCGTCTCCCTGATGATGGGAAAAGTATCTCTTGAAACATAGTTCAGGAAAACAGCAACAAAGCTCCTATATATATGGCTTCCAATGAGTCCATTAAGTCAAGAATTTTTAAGAATAACAAATGATGTCTGACGGAAGTTGTCCTATCAGGAGGAAGAATAGTTAAGGCTTGAGGTGAAAGCATTCGATCTCTAGAGAAGAACAAGAATCTGAATTTCAACTTTAAAGAAAGTCTATAACATAAAAAACGGTCGAGGCGCAACCTGTAACTTACATATTTATCGTTACACTAGTAATACTGTAAGAGGAAAAATTTAGATTGGATCACTTTTTTTCAATTCCATTAAACCCTAAAACAAATAAATGTTCTCCATCCAGCATTGAGTGGAAAGTTAAGGATCACATACACATACTCTAGCTACAGTCGATAGACATAAGTATTCGCGATTTTCAAAATGGCAGCATCGATTAATAAACGATATTGCATCTTTCATCGTTCATAACTTTTAACTCAAGTGTCGGATGATAAAGGTTTTACTGTAACACGTGCCCTTAACTATGATATCATCAAAGATATGATGTAATTTATTGTCTGCTTTGTTTACTTCCATATATTTGTTTACAAGTAAACATGGGTCGGAAAAGCACTGAGTTGAGCACAGAGAAAAAAAATCTTATTGTTAAGTTATAAAAAGAACAGAAGAAAAAGGCAGACATATCTAAGCTTTTCGATGTTCCTTGGTCTACAGTCAGCAGTGTTGTAGAGAAATTTCTGTCTGATCGGGAGGGACTCGTTGATGCTAGCGTCCTTGTCTCTTCATTACACAAGACGGTAATTGCTTGGCTGCATTATTCCAAGATCGGTGACGGTGACGAAGTGAGACGAAGTGGGACAGGAACGTGGCTTTGTAATGGGTGGCATACGTCCGTCATCTGCTTGGCTGTCTCTACTTTCGTGATAGCTTCTAGCCAAACTTCGGGAGGTGGAACCAGCCAACCGGTAGAGAGATGATAAAGACATTGTTTCAAGCGTATCGGTGATGGTGCGGCACGCTCTATTGAGCCGAGTGTTGACTTTCTGAGTGTGTGTTGATCTAGCCAACAACAGCTGCGCAGTGCTCAGCTGTACTCTAACAAAACATGTTACAGTTTGTCTCAGTGTGTGAGCATCAGCACCACTGGAGAAGTTTGCAGGATGGTCGAGCAAGTTGTTCCTGGTCGATAGTTTTTTCTTGAGCTTGGTGGTGTGCTCTTTGAACAATAACTTTCTGTCCAACATCACTCCAAAATAAACAGGAAACGCTGTATATTCTAATTCTTTGCCTTCCTAAGTGATGTTCAAAGGTCTTCTGGCTTGAAGGTTATTTAAGTGAAAAGCACAGACTTGGGGTTTTCCGGGATCAGAATTAAGAGACCATTCTCTGTAGTACTGAGATAGTATTTCTAGTGCAGCGTTGAGCCTTCTTTTGACGGTGTTGAAATCTTTTGAGCGAGTCGCCAGGCACAGATAATCTGAGTAGATGAATCGGCGGCTATTTTTGAACGAAGGTTGGTCATTCGTATAAAATGTTAAGGAGAAGAGGGGCGAGTACAGAGTGTTTGGGAAGGCCATTCTTCTGCTTTCTCCATATTCTTTGTTTTTTTTATCTCGACATAAAACATTCGATTACAGACCAATCATGTTCACAATGGTGGTGTTTTGGATAATTTTGGTGACCTTATGCATCAGTGAGCGGTGGTTAACGGTGTTGTATGCAACATTGAGATCCACGAACACAGCTCCTGCAACCTTTCCCCTCTCAAACCTGTCTTGGATGTACTGAGTCAGGTTGAGAACCTGACTGCAGCAAGACCGACCGATGCGGAAGCCTGATTGATATGAAATCAGATTGTATTTGACAGTAGGTTTTACTCTCGTAACAATCAGGTGCTCATATGCCTTAAACAGGTTGCACAGAAGTGATATTGGCCGGTAATTCTTTGCCAGTGCAGGATCTTTCTCTGGGTTTGCCAAAGATCTTAGGAGTGGTGGGATTGGTTGCACAGTTGTTGTATAGGGCAAGAAGCCAGTTGCATGTCTTGGAGCTAAAGTGCTTTATCATCCCCTTGCTTATTCCTTCGAGTTTGGTTGCTTTGCGCAGTTTAAGGTGTTTAAGGGCCTGGATAAGCTCTTCCTCAGTGAATGGGAAAATTCTAAAATTCCCATTCACTGACTAAAGGGAAGGATAATATCAACACAAAAAATAATGTACAAGTTAAAGAACAACTTAAAATTGATTTTTTTCTGCGCGACACGTAGGACTGGAGATGTGCGTATTAAATTTGTTTCTTAAAATTATGCACTTTGATATTATCCAGTGTATTATCCAATCTATTACACTAGTTACCCTCCCTAATAATGAACACTCTTGTAGGAAAACGTAAGTGTTAATTATTGGTGAGAACCTTTATTTGGGGAGAACCGATATTTTTCTTGTTTTTTTGTAGTTTTTTTGGTTTATTTTTGTGCTCTATAGGATCATATAAAGTGCTAAAAGCGCACTTTATGTGACAGCAAAAGACATTATATCAACACGATGGTGTTACACTGAAATTCGAAAATAACAGTTATCTTTACTACAAGACAGCGGGGAACTGTCATACTGTCATAGTTTTTTCATTCAGGATTGATTTAATTTGATTATTTTACTGCCGGCACTAAAGCATAGCTGTCAGCCTTTATTGATTAAATATGATTGTTTTGCTACCAGCACTATGGCATTTTTATAGCCACTGAGCTTAAGGTGCAAAATAAAACCAGCTTTTGAATGGAAAACTTCGTGTTCTACAATCGTTATCTGAAGGGAAAAGTCAGATAGGGGAAGGATTTTGGTGTTTGTTATTCGGGCTGCGAGGGAAATAGGTTTTAGGACGAGCACTTACATCATATTTGATGTAAAATGATTGTGGGTACAGAAAATGTTTCATTATTGGGGACATACAGTAATTTGGGGGACCATTGTTTTCCAAAGACTACTGTCTCCAGTCTATTTCCTATAACAATATGATTCCTGTAATAAGAACATGTAAGTCGCTCTGAGATTAGACAATGAGATGGTTGTCCTTAGATCTAACGAGAGGAAATGTATCATTAAGACCCAGAGTGTTAGCGTCTATTTATCACAACTTTAGCTGTAAAATAAGTACGATAAATAAATACATAAATATTGTGGTTAAATTCTTGTTCACTATAGTGTCGAGATCATTCATATGCTTGTTTGCTTGAGTTTAAATGAGGCCTTGGAACTATAAACCTGAATTTTGAAACATCTTAATTGAATCAGGCATAGTGATCGTATGAAAAAGGTCTGTTGACTGCATTGTTTCTTAATGCTACAGATAAACTCGTTTTAATTTTTCCTCATCTTTATTATCTTCTTATATTTTGTAGTATTTATTTGTAGTATTTTTCACAAATATAGATAATTTCAAGCAAGAACTATTTCCATAGAATAATGATAGGGTAAAAAATGTCGTGTTTTTTTTCTTAATACATTAAGTCCAGCATGTTAATGAGTTTATAATGTAATTCTCATTTGTCCATAGCAACTCAAACATTACTTCTGTTTAGAGACAAGCTCGTTGCAGCAGCTGTTCTTGTAAGAAACAGACTTGTAGAGTTTCTTCTTTCTTATTCTCCCTAATAGTTTTGCCAGATTTGTAATTTCGCCCAGCATTGTTAATGGCTTTTTTCCCACTAAACTACTTTTGGCAATGATAAGAAATTTTATTCTTAACAGGTGTCTTGGAAAATTGGAGAATTTCAAAACGCAGTATTTGGTACAAATGGACAAACCTTGAATGCGTCAATAAATTAAGAATCAAATGTTGCAATGTACAGGTGAGTGTGCAGGTGGTATTAAAAAAGCATATGATGTGGAAGCAATATTAAAGGAAAGAAATTTGATGTAAGACATATGATATAAAGAAATAAAAAATATATGTGTTTATAAATACCTTTTAAATAACAGTTCCTACAGCTTTCATGATCACAGGCTTTACAACTTGAGCTGTTGCCATGACGTTCATAACAAGGTCATTTTGCAGCCATATCTTTTTTGTTAAATGCTAATGATCTACTAGGTTAAAGCTGCCCACAAGGTTAATTTATAATTAATATCACCTCCATTTGTGCTTAAAAAGACATAGATTACAAGAAAAAGATAATGGTTTACAATAAACCCGTTGTTTTACAAATTTAAGGCCAGGTAAAAATGGTATTCATCAGCACATCTCTTGTAACCAATAGTAATTTATGATGAGGGAAAGCAGTTAAATCATCTATAGCCTTTACACATATAACGCGTGTACATTGAAAGAAATTACTAAGTAAACTAGCAAGTTATGAATTTTGTCGTAAACTCTACAATGCTACTGCCAAAAAGGCATATTTTTAAAACTATACAATAAGTTTTTAAAACCTTTCAAAAAGCTTTGAATTAGGAATAGTGAAAGTCTCCATTTTAGACACATTTATAGGATTACTGATTTACAAAATGCTTGACAGATCCTTACATTGGGAGATTATTTACTTCTAAGTAGGCAATTTTCGAGGTCTAACTATTATACTGAATAAAAAAACCAAACTTTTTCTCTGCTCCTTCCGTAGAAGTATGATTTTCTATTAACGTTGATGGTGCTGATTCAAAGTTTGAAAACAATTTTGCTCTACCATATCAGTGCTTTGAGCTACTTGAAGATTAAATTTTTACTCCTTTTACAATATAGAGAAAGCTGATGAAGGATTAAGTAATTTTTTTTCTCAAAATATACACAGAGATAAATAATTTTTTTGTCGACTGGTTTTTTATGTTTTGCGTAATTAAAAGTATAAAACTGTGTTATTTTCCCTGGTAATTTGAGTTTCAGAAATGTTCCAAATTTGCTTTTGTACTTGTAATCACTTTCCTCTCTTTACAAAAATCAGCAAAATCTGCTATCATGCGTCGACTGGGCTTGCATTTATATGTATTCTCCAAACGTTTTAAATCTTGATTGACTCTTTCTCTATGTTAATCAAATATATCAACCATGAATGAAGGGGAAAAAATCAAGTCTTAATTTTTCCAACTTATCGATATTTTCAAATTTTATTGGTATTATCTCTTGCAGTGTCATATTTTGTTGATATTATCTCTTGCAGTGTCATATTTTGTTGATATTGTCTCTTGCAGTGTCATATTTTGTTGATATTGTCTCTTGCAGTGTCATATTTTGTTGATATTGTCTCTTGCAGTGTCATATTTACATCTTGATTTAATGATAATGGCAAGGTAATTCTTTTTCTTTTAAAGACATAGTAGTTGTGTTTAAGCCCTTCCAAATGATACTGATCATTAGTAAACATACTTCCTTTTGGGGGATTTTGAGCATAATGTGACCAAAGGCTCTCCATCTTGAGAGTGTTAATATTTTAGCTTACTGGTTGTTATTGCTTTCTTTACGAAGTTATTTGATACTCCTCCTTTAAGTATTCCATATTATCTGTTGGGTGTTTTGTGTGAATCCTGTCTGGTTTGCCTTCCTGTCTTTTGGCTAAGCTCTAGTCGGAAATGTATGCTAATATTTTTTTACTTACTCTTACCTTCTCAATGAATTTTGTATTTTTTTTTTTATCCATATTGTTTTTAGGTTTCTTCATCTTTTAATCTTCTAAATACTTTTGTGGTTTTTTTTGCTCTTCACAATTGGCTACTC
Organism: Morbakka virulenta; assembly: GCA_003991215.1. Taxonomy (NCBI): domain Eukaryota; kingdom Metazoa; phylum Cnidaria; class Cubozoa; order Carybdeida; family Carukiidae; genus Morbakka; species Morbakka virulenta. The sequence goes on from RDPX01000055.1 coordinate 2,446,239, forward strand.
CTTTTTATTATAGTTAACTTGAAACTGGTAATTTTCTGGTAAAATTTTCATTTATGACCTTTATAAAAAATGTATCTACTTTTTGACTGTTCTTTAAAGATGTCAGAAATTATGAGTAAGGTCCTTTGATTTTCTGATAATTCTAATGCTCTTCTGGGAGCTATTGCCCTTAGAATGATGATATGCCTAATAAACTCTGTGGTTTCCTCTTTGTTAGACTAGTGATTTTGACTCTGTATAGCATGAAAGCCTTTTTCGAAGTTGATTCCTTTATGCTGACTTTGATCAGTCTTGCTACTATAAACTGGTTGCACAGGGAGAAAACTACCAGCGAGAGTGATTCCGAAGATGAAAGTGATGTTTAGCTTGCCAGTTACGTCTTTAGGAGGCACGATCTTCTCTCTTTTTTTCCCCAATGTCATCTTGTCAACAGAAATACAACAACAAGTTGCTTGATCACCCTTAAAGACCAGCTCTGGAGGAACTCTAAACTGTTCCATTGTCTCAGAAAGTTTTGATAAAAACAAGCCACGACTCTCCGAATACAAATCATAAGGACCGGATGGGCTTGACGTTGCACCAGCTTGAATTTTTCAGCCCATTGTTTTATTAGATGTTTAAGTTAAGTAAACAATTAATGGATTCCTCAGATGAGTGCTTTGGTAACTTCTCATTCAACATGATAGTTAATCACATTACCACGGGCATTTATTCCTTTGAGAAACCTTATCAAGTTTCCATGAAATTCCATCAGAACTGGTGGAGGTCAAAAAGCTTTGGACGACTTTGGTTTGCTGAGTTTTGATTGTATTTATTCGTAAAATAATGGACCGTGCTCTCTTTTAATCCTGGGTAGTCTTTCTCAAAATGTTTGATAGCATTATTCTTTCCGTTTTCAACAGCATAATTTAAAATTCTGGTCCTATTGTCATCAGTAAATCGAGTGTAAGACTTTCTGTTGGCACGTTCGTTCTTCGAAGAACCTTGCTAAGCAACAGAAAGTGTGGTGAGGTCGACACCATCAGATAAAATGTTTTCCTGTTCTTGTTATTCAAGTCTGTTATTCAGCGATGCTTGGTAAAATGTTTTAGAGCCGTCAGTCTTATGTACTTTTAAAAATAGATTTTGAAGTCTTTGAAAAATAGTTTAACAGGATTGGAAGCCCCTTTTTTTTAAGTTAAAGAGTCTAATTTGGATTAAAACAAAATATTTGTGACTGACAAATACAAAATATCAGCAAATGGTGAATTACAGGATGCAAAAGACAGGGTTTTGAAAAAAAGTGTTATTAACTACAATGAGGATACAAAAATGGAGAAGATATACAATTCAACAGCTTACCCACTTTGCTCAACAAAGATGCTCTGCAATATATAAAAGTACTACTTGTATCAATTCTAGGTATTTTGCCTACACTATTATGGTATAGT
>RDPX01000055.1:2480666-2492794 GCA_003991215.1 Morbakka virulenta
GGGGGGAGGGGGGGAGGAAACGTACCCATGGGTCCACATCAGCTTGATAACAAGGAGTACCCAAACAAAAACACATACGATCGGTTTGAGACATTTCACTTTCAATGCCATTAGTTTGAGCAATGAATAGCTGATTTACTATATTCCATTTTGGAATTGAATGAGCTACACGCTTGGAGTGTCTCAGGAAATAGAGCTGTTGGTTACAAATTATTAGTAGTCCTCGTTGATGTTAGAAGTGTTGAAAATATTGCTGGTAAAACTGCTGTTGCCAACAAGTTTTTTATATCATAATTTTCCAACAGTGCTGGAAAATTATAAGGCATGGTGAATGTTTTGGATCTGAAGGCAACTAACTATAAGTATTACAGATAACACTGGGCTTAATTTGGCATTCTGGTGCTTATAAAAACCATCGTTGACTTTGAATGAATTTACATGATCTATCTGCGAATTCCAACAGCAAAATTTTTAGAAGAGTAGAGGAAAGCATAAATATACAAGTCTAATAATTATAAGAAAAATAAACAAACATGTGATTGGAGGGTATAAATTTAGTGTTCAAATGACAATTAGCGAAGTTTAACTTCATTTTGCAAATACATAAATTACAGTTCATCCTTAGGAAGACGTCCAGCCTTGGTTGGGGTATAGGATGTATATATATATATATATATAATATATTACAGTTCACCCTAAGGAAGACTTCCAGCCTTGGTTAGGGTATAGGATATATATATATATATATATATATATATATATATATATATATATATATATATACATTACAGTTCACCCTTAGCAAGACTTCCAGCCTTGGTTAGGGTGACTTCAATGGAGAGGGTACCTTTGTTTTGGACTGAACTTTTTAATCTTCACATTTATTTGCACTTGTAAGAACGAAACAAATTCTGCGTAGCATGTCCAGGAACATAGCTAAGTTTGGGACGGGGAACCTCTGGCATGGAAAGCTTTTAATTTAACTACTCAGCCACTGTTGCATTAGAATCAAGAATAACAGCAAGTACATATACTGCATAATAGTAAGGCTCGATAGCTTTAAACTGATTATAGGAAAAGATGTAAACCACCTTTTCATATCCTCAGTTGACTAACCACAATTTATTAAATACATAAAACAAGGAAATACAACTCTTTTTAATAACAATTTCCTTGATCCAAGGCTTATTTTTGACCGCATAACTGAGTTCTTGTCTAGTTAGTGTTTAGATGGTCATACCTGCCCATTTATTTTTTGCGTGAAAAGTGATATTGCCATTTTTGAAACCACGCGTAAAAAGTGATATTGCTATTTTTCTAACGACGCATGAAAAGTGATATTGCCGCTTTTGAAACCACGCGTGAAAAGCGATATTGCCGTATTTCTAACCACGCGTAAAAAGTGATATTGCTGTTTTTCTAACCACGCATGAAAAGCAATATTGCCGTTTTTGAAACCACCAGAAAATATTTTTTTTAAAAGCAAAGTTGCATACCAAGTGAAATGTCTACAGTATGGAGAATGTGATATCGAGAAAAACACTCAGCATCTTCAAATCCGGCTGAAGGAACATCCAAGTGTCAAAAAGTTTCTTAATCACACCTCTGTAATACTTTAATGTGATGTAACAAAGCAACATTACAGTAACTTTATGCAAGTACTAAAATTTTGGCTTCATCGTCGAACAGTGAAGAGTTCCTCTGGAGATAAGAAGCCCTGTGGACCAAGAAATAAGACACCGGGTTACTTATTAAGGACGAGAACAAAAGAGGAGTATAGCTCATTAGGATTTAACGAGTTCTCTACAATCCACGATCTAATAATTTGTGAAATTATACATATGATTATTGTTAAAATCATTTCTTGTTGTTTGGTCATATAAATGAAAATATAAACCTGAGCCTGATGATGTGTTTTTATAACTTATGAGACTTATTCCCATCTCAGTCGTCCACGTTAATCTCTCAATCGTTTAATTTGTATTTTATCTAAGAGTAAACAAAACAATTAAACTATTTGACATTGTTTACCTCACTAATTTGTATAAGCATTAAACAACCTGTTTAGTACTTGTTCCATCTTAACACATCATTTACTTTTTGCCTGACTGATCTCCGTTATTTTAGACATTTTACTGAGTACAATATTAAGTTCTTCCCTTTCCTTTGTTGATAATGCTAGGGATATGCTTGTGATATCATCTGTGACGTTTAAATTATTATTACCAAATTTTTAATGAACTTATCACCATCACAACTACCTTGTGCTTACCACAACATACCTTCCAATAAATAAATGAGCAATATGAATGACAGNCCTCTGGAGATAAGAAGCCCTGTGGACCAAGAAATAAGACACCGGGTTACTTATTAAGGACGAGAACAAAAGAGGAGTATAGCTCATTAGGATTTAACGAGTTCTCTACAATCCACGATCTAATAATTTGTGAAATTATACATATGATTATTGTTAAAATCATTTCTTGTTGTTTGGTCATATAAATGAAAATATAAACCTGAGCCTGATGATGTGTTTTTATAACTTATGAGACTTATTCCCATCTCAGTCGCCCACGTTAATCTCTCAATCGTTTAATTTGTATTTTATCTAAGAGTAAACAAGGCATCCTTAGAAAAAATGCTACCGCCAACTTTTCAAGAACATCAACATAGCTAGTGAAGCAAGAGAAGCTGAAAAATACCCTTAAGTCTGGAACAATGGTCACAATGTCAAAATTCCCTCATGAAGTAGCATTAGATTTATCGTGTCCAATAGATCTAAAAGAATTCTGAGAATTTCACAAAAATGCTTGAAAATATAACACTTTGCAACTAATTCTAACCAATCAAAAAGAATGCTGAATATTATTGAAACATTCAAAACCAATACGAGTGCTGGGGCGGATATAAAACAGAAAGGTTTGAGTGCAGCAATATCACAACATTACCAAGGCTTTTCCTGAAAATATTGACCTATTTCTCAAAATTCTACATATACTACTGTAGTAAAGTGACAGACTAGGAACTTTTAGAAATAAGTCAAGAAGGCACAGGACCTTAAAACGATCTTTCGTTATAAACAGAAGTCAATAAAACAGCGTCATATAGTTGGAGTTGAATCCAATTGTATAAATACAGAAAATAACAAAGATTAAATAAAGTCTTGCAGAGAAATCTATTCAAGAATCAGTTTCAGTGAAAATCAGGATGGCCTACATTTTTCTTTCTCATGATTAAATCATGGTTATTGAAACTGGGGTTACAAACAAGAACGAGGCTGTAAAATCATGGAAATGTAACAAGAGCCAAGTTTTCATTATGGTCACTGTGAAAATATGGCATGAACACCACAATCACTTCATTTCCACTTTTTTGGAAGACAAAATGCTAAGACCCTGAAGTTTTCAAGGAGATCACATTTTTTTCACCTTTTCTAAATGTCATGGATAAAAAGAACATTCCGAACACATTTGTTCCCTTTTTAGCTAAATCATGATTAGTTACATCGATTTGTTACTATCTCCTGTCAAATATCATAAGTATGTATTGTTTGGTGTAAAAATTATACTTCTTGGCTTCTTCGGCCATCTTAAGTACTTTTAACGCCATCAAATGAAAACACTATTCAACAGGATTTTTCTGGCAAAGGGTTTTTAAAAGAATTCTAACTAAATGTGGGCTGCTAACTACGAATGTGAACTCAGTTTTTGTCTATCACATCAGGATTTCGACCTATACAATTTTCAAATTTTTGATGAAAATTACTCATCAACCTAAAGCTATATCGAAGGTTTCATAATAAAAACGTGACTTTTTTGTACTAAATTTTGAATATTAATTATCAAGGAATAACAAATATTACTAAGTCGATGTACAGCAATACAAATAGAATGACAGAAAAAACAGAAAATATAAAAATACATACATACATACATACACACATATTTATATATATACATATGGAACACAGATCAGTATCAAATAGCAGTAATTTGAACTTTCTTTTCTTGGCTGATCTCTGATGTGCAGCTTCTGGGTTGTCTCTCATCAAGCTCCAGCAATAATCCGTCATCATATGTGAGTACCACCGGCCCTGATACCGTTCTTCCATTGTTTTAATGTTCTGATGAAAACGCTCCCCTTGCTCCTCACTCACCCCCCCCCAAGATTCTCGGAAAATTGTCCAAATGGCTGTGAAAATAGTGGGTCTTTATACTCATTCGACATCCAAGATCTCGCAGGCCCATTAGTAGTTCTTCCACAACCTCTTCATAGTTGTCTGCTTTCTTATTCCCTAGAAAATTCTGCACCACATTACAAAATGCGTTCTAAGCTCTTCTTTCTGTCTCATTCATGGATGTGAAAAAGTTTGGATCTCTCATAAGTGTTCTAATTTGGTGTCCATCAAATATACCAGCCTTCTTTCCCTCTTCGCTAAGACCAGGAAAAGTTGAACATATATATCTGATACATTCATCACTGTGATATTAGTCCTGGGTATGGACATTAAACGGTATCCGATTGTGGAGTTTCGACGCTTTCTTCCTCAAAGAATTTACAAAATTTTTAGTTAGAACCAAGGTTTAGTTTTTTTCCCCTGCAATTCTTTTTCTAGAAATCATTCAGGATATTTTTTCACTAAAGCATTTTTTCGTACCACTTTCAAATAAAACGTTCCTTATCTGAGAGGTAAGCACACAAACCTCTTAATCTTTGGGTCACTAAATTTTGTAAAGGAATTTCTTACATACGAGAAATCTTCACCTTCTTTGTCGATTCCATTGACAAAATTTTCATATGTATGAACTTTATTTGCAAGGAGTGATTGTCCATGTCACTATTAATCAACGTCTCGAGTCCTCTTCCTTTGACGAAATTGCGACGTCTTAGAATTTATGGGTATGTTTCAGTATCACCTGATGAGCTGTAGTGAAACAAGCTATTCGGTGGCAGTCAGACTAATGCCACCCTCAGTACATTGAACATAGTCACAGATCCATTTTCCAGGCTTATGGAAAGAAAGAAACCAAGAAAAACTAGTTAACTGAAGTTAAGATTTGAACCAGGTTTACCATAACTCAGAGCTAAAACACATAACCATAAGCGAAACTCATTTCTGAAAATATTTCACCACCGTAGGCAGCCCGATCAATCCTATTTTCACTGTGTACTAACTATTTTTTAAAATTTTAAAACATCAGTGTGCATTGGTAATTGCAAAAAATATCAACCTCATGCAACATTTGGGGGTATTCAGCAAAGGCTGAAGAAAGCCGAAGAAGAAGAAGAAGAAGAAGAAGAAGAAGAAGAAGAAGAAGAAGAAGAAAAAGCAGAGGCTGGAAACGCCTGATGACCATCATAGGTGAAAGAGGGGAGCAGGACAGAAAGCAAAAAAACCCCGTCGTATCAGCCTCACATTCATGATCTAGTTCGTGATTGATGCTCAAATTAGATAGAGGAAATACCATAAGGGTAGCCAAAATTATATCAAAGGTTTCATTGAGGGCATTTATTTTGGAATAGACTGCTTGCCCAGAATCATCAACATAAGAAACTACCCGTACATGATTGCCTTTGGTAGGAGGTGCAGTTTACACCCATTTGTATTATGGAAGGATACTTTAATGCATAAAACATTTGCTAACCCAGGCAGACCTTACCAGGGCTTTCCGTGATAATATACTATCCAGTATCCCAAACATTTAAGTTAGTAAGCAGGATACTTAGCTTAATCACCGTTAACCAGTAAAATCCAAAAGTGTCAAATAATGACGACTTATGGCAGTATAACTGTGTACAAAAGTTTTTACTGGGGTAAGAGAGCCTAACTTTACTTGTTTGTGTTTTGGTTATAAGCAGCAGTGCTGTGTAACATTTTGCTTCCTGTGGTGACGACTTGTACTAGCAGAGGGAAAGCAAGACATGGAAACGTCAGTAAAATTTCCTCCAGAGAAACATATTTGGAAAGGTTTACTTAGTATTTTATTTTTATTAGCTTGGCAAGCTTTAACTTTTATCCTCGGAATGGTAATATTTTCTAATGGCTTTTTTTTAACAAGGGTTGTGATTGGTAATAGAAGTATTTACACACAACATGATGGCCTATTCCCAAAAGCTACCAGTCAGTACCATGGTCTGAAAGAAAAGAAAATTTTTGAGAAGGAGTTAAGGCCGAACTTTCAAAGGGCTATATTAATAGTAATTGATGCTCTGAGAGAAGATTTTCTGATTTATAATGAATCCTGTAAGGTATCACTACCATTTCAAAACAAGTTCAAGAAGCTGAACAGAATACTGAAAGAAAACTATGGTCATGGAAGGATTTATCGATTAATTGCTGACCCACCAACGACTACAATGCAGAGAATCAAAGGATTTACAACAGGTAAATTTTCTAATGTAAAAATGCTTTCTTGTAATGTTGAGCCTGCAAGTATATTTTTATTAATAGTTAATTACTTTGGTTACTGTATCATAGCATCTTAGCTTTCATCTTATGGTGGTTTTCAAAGCTCCAGAAGAGAGAGAATTTAAAAGCCTCGACTTAATTGTCAGTTTATTAGTTCAATCTTTGGTTTTAAAACATTAGTGGCCCATTATACAATGAAGTACACCACACACACGCACACACACACACACACACACACACATATATATATATATATATATATATATATATATATATATATAGGACCACAAGATTAACAACAGTAAATTCAAAATCTTGAAACATGATATTCCATAGCTCAAAACTCTGATGCATGTGAATCATGAAGGTTAGATTTTGAAATAAGAGATTTTATCTGTCAGTGATGTCTTCTTGTTTATAACTTGAACTTAATGTTTTTATTATAAGAATGCTTTTCGGATACTACCTAGAAACCAGCCACAATAAGGCCTTTTGATGGGTCAAAGAGCAAGTGGCATGGCTAAAAAAGGTGGAGCTGGTGGCCAAATTAGATAAAAGAAAAGATTTGTCTAGTTTTCCCCCTTGTACCTGGAATGAAATGCATTGGCTATTTAACTGGAGGTGAAGGAGGATGATCAGGGTGATACTGGGAAGATAAAAAAGAAGGCTAAAAGATGCATTTATGGTGGGATCATTCAAGGCATATGAAGAGCTGGCCAATAAATGATGAGGGGGGGGGGGAGCTTAAGTGGTTTTTTGTTGGTCAGAGCCAAAGAGACTGGTTTGATGGTTTTTTGGGCAGTGAATTTGTCACTGTAGTAAAATTGGCATTTATAAATGGTTGGCCGAATCCAGTATCAACAAGCCTCCAGTAGCTTTCAGGGGTGGAAGACATGTCTGTGAGTGGCTTAATAGACAGAATAAGGTTATTTGCCAACAAACAGGAAGACAGTGTTAGGGCAATGGTGACTAAGGGAAGGGCGAAATAGAAGAGAAAGCCTAGAAATGAGTATGGTCAGATGTGACAAAAAACCCTATGTTTTAGATGCCAGTGTCCACAAGAAGCAAGGAATTGTACCATGCTACAGGAGCCTGTAATGTGTCTCAGGTGTGGAAAGGAAAGGTATATTACAGCCAGGAGGAACCAGGGAAACCAGAGATTTACTGCACCTACAGTTCCCCCACAGAACCAGTAAATGCTTTGCCAGCCAACCAGCAAGCCAGTAGCTGAAGCCAGGATTGGGTTAGAATGTGAGACCATTGGTAGATATTGGGTATTTAATCACTGTAGTATTAACAGAATTTGCAGTTAAAATCAAGGAAAACATCAGATGAACTGTGTTTGATGGCAATACAGTCTGTGTGAAGGCTTGCATTATAAAGTTGTCTATTTTAGGTTCCACAATGAAAGTAAAGGCCATTGTTACTGATAAAGTGGTGTTTGGTATAGATGTGATTTTGGGTATGGGTGTCATTGCCCAAGTTGGTGGAATGACCATTGCATGTGGTGGAAGGGGACTGGAGGACTACTATTGCCGAGCTGTCATTACAAGGGCTTTTAAATGCAGGATTGAAGATTGGAATTTCCAGGGAAACAGGGTACCATGCTATGAGGAGCAGGTGACTGGGAGGATGTTGAAAGAGTTTGATAAGAAGGTGGGTAGGTGAACCATAGAAGAAACTGCAATGCCATAGTTAGAGACTGAAACTGAGGGGTGTGGTGGCACTTATTTCTGTGGAGTAGCCAACAACGTAGAATGTGCAACTGGTGGAAGAGTTCTGGGAGGTGCATTAGGATTTTGAGTATCACATGGGAGATGTGGTAGTGGGTGTCTGTAGTGAAACACTAAGGAAGTGGTAACATGGAGTGTAGTCAAAAGATTGTTGATTTGAAGCCACCAAATCTTCAACTGCAAGAAGTAGTCAGACACCTATGAAAAACCCAGTTGGTAAGTTGCAAGAGGAATATATACTGTCTGATAATGATAGATAGATTTAAGATAGTGTTGACAAGCTGTGACAGAAGAATGCTCTGGTACATGGCAGGAGTAACTTGGTAAGACAGTATCAGTAGTGAAGAGGTGGCAAACAGATGTTCAATAGAACCATTGGAAACAGTGCTAGGAAGAAGAAGCCTGCAATGGTATGGTCAGGTCAGGAGGAGAGATCTGGAGGACACCCTTGAAAAGATTTTGAACTTAAATGTATAAGGAATATGACCACCTGGGTGGCCAAAGAAAAGCTGGAGAAAAACAGTTGAGGAGGATATGAGATAAATGGGTGCCAGAGAGGAAGATGTAATGGATAGAGACAAGTGGAAGAGTATCATACACCACAAAGCCCATAACTATGGGAAAAGAAGATGCTAAACAGAGAAAGTAAGTGATATATACTGTCTGGCAAAGTTGGGGTTTGGTCTGAATGTTGCATAAAGCATAATAGGACAGGTAATGAAAGAAGTGCTGGCAAAGTCCCCAAGGATGTAAGAAGGCACAAGTTTTTATGTTGAAGACATTCTGGGTAATGAATCACTAATGACAGCAGAGGGAGTGGCTGATCACCAAAAGAAGTATGGCTTGGAGACAAAATCCCCAAAGATGCTGTAGAGATGATTGTAATGGGGTGCTAGTTTTTTAGAGGGGAAATAAGGAACCAGAGGTCCATGCTTAATTTTGCAGATGATGGCTTTATGTCCTGGGTACGATGTTAAACTGTATCCGGTTGTGAAGTTTTGACATTGGGGAATGAGGTTACCCTTTGCCACAACAACCACCAGGTCAACCTTAGGCAAGGTGTAGTACCTGTTAGCCCTGGGTAGGTGGAGCTCATTAGCCTTGGTTGGTAGTCCATCTAGGAGAAGGAAAACTCTGATTTTGAACCCTGGCCTAGCCTAAGTCCTGGGTATGACTTTAAACTGCATCCCCCTCTCTGGGTTATGAGCTGCCACATCCTGGATGGCAGAGCTAAGCAGTAGACATCGACAAACTGATGTTCTAATGTCTGTAGTTATTGTGGTTTGATAGAAACTCCTTACTATAGAGGACAATAGCAAGGCTCATTGACCAAATGTGGGAACTGTGGAAAACTCAAGATGCCATAAAGTTCTGAGTTGGGATGGCAGCCAGGACAGGTGATTCCATGAAAAAACATGTTTCAAATAATTTTTGGCAGAATCATATACAGAAATAGTGTTAAATGCTGCCAGTAGACTTTAGAGGTCTGTCAGTAATGTCTCTGGCTTGGCCCACTTGAAGTTGGGGGGGGGGGGGAAGTCATTATCCAGCAATTGCCTGCTGAAAATATTCAGGGTGTGCTCCCTGAATGTGAACACCCTGAGAGGAAGGGTATGTGAGGTAGTGGAAATGCTTACTCAATGAAGAATTGACATATGTTGTGTTCAAGAGACCAGATATTGTGGTGGACATTGTTGTACTATCAAAGGCAAGGAATCCAAGTACAAGCTATTCTGGTCTGGTAATGACAATGGAATGGCTGGAGTAGGTGTGTTTGTAGCAGGAAAGTGGATTGAGAAGGTATTTGATGTGGATAGTGTTTTTGACAGGACCATCCTTGTAAAGTTCATTGTGGGCCAGTATGTACTCAGCATTTTGTCGGTTTATGCACCTCAGAGCGGTCTCAGGGATGTGCAGAAAGACCAGTTTTATGACCAACTGCATACAGTGTCTATGACAATTCCTGCATCTGACCTAATGATTCCATGTAGAGACTGGAATGGTCATGTTGGAAGTACTGATACTGTTTACAGAGAAGTACATGGTGGTCTAGGATATGGCAGAGCAGAGCCTGACACAGATGGTTAAAGGATTCTGGAGTATGTGCAAGCATTTGGTCTCCTCATTGACAACAGTTGCTTCAAGAAACACAACAGCTACCTAGTAACATACCAGTCTGGAAATGCAGCTACACATATTTGACTTTATCTTGTATCAAAAAAACATGCGTAAGCTTGTCACAGATGTAAAGGTGATCCCTGGTAAAGAAGTTGCCCCACAGCACCAGCTCCTAGTTTGTGACATGCTGATTGACATGCCACCCCCAACCAAGCATAAGTTCACACCTCGTCTTAAAGTCTGGAAACTCAAGGATGTTGCAACCTGCATAAATGTGCACACAATTTACAAGTTGCTGGAAAGCTAGGTGTTGGTTGTCCAAATATGTCTCGGAGAGAGCTAACAGAGAGTGATTGTAGAGAATGGGAGCTGTCAAATTTCAATCCTCATGGTCATAAGAAATGGAGACATGTGGTGAAGTCTGCCATGCATGCAGCTAGCCAGTCATCTGGAAGGGAGCCTGCAAGTGTAGACAATACTTCTGAACCTGCACATTAATCAAAAGAAACCAATGATGATGGTGATGATGGCTCTTCTATGCAATGGAAGATTGTTGGGGCATTACCCTGTTGTGAGTCTGCTAAGAACAGCATGCAATTTTGTAAAACAACATGGGACTGGAGTCAGATGGAAAGGCAAAGTGAGGAGGTATGCACAGATGATGCTATGTGAGACACAAGTATATTAGGCTGAGGTGGTGTTGGAAATAGGTCATAAAGCAGTGGAGAATGGTGACAATGGACTCATGAATGTTGCAGACTTGCATGCCAAAATAAAAGGGATTAAATTGGCACTGCAGTCAGGAAAATCAAGCTAAGAACTGACTCAACCACAGGTGGATAACAGGGATAGCAGAAGTTGTGGCCTTGACAGATGTCTTAGGGAATGAGAGTTTTGAGGGCTACTGGGGACATTTTGCAATAGTGCAAGTGACAAATTGAGTAGTATTTAGGTATTTGTATATATAATCACTGTTGAGGATCAAAGATCAATTGGAGTCATTGGAATCAACTAAATGATTTGTCAGCCAGGCAACTTGTTGATATTTATAGGTCATTGGGGAGAACACAACTTAGTTGTTTTTTCTTTGTTGTCATTGTTGTACTTTAGAATCACACATACAGATGAATGTTTGTCATCCTGCCTTCTACAACTTGGTGATAACTATGATTTGATCCATTTTGCTATATAGGGCTACTAATTTTGTTTACTAATAATTGCTAATAAAATTGAGGAAATTTTGTTGAGTAATTGCCATCCTAAAATGTTTCAGAGAAAGTTATTTAGTACAAATTATATAGTTTCAAAAACCCTATTAAACAGCCCCCCCCCCCAAAGAACCCTATATTCCTCAAACTACCCTGAATAGGACACGTTTTTACTAAATTTGAAAGTCAAATTGCCTAAAGTCAAATGTTATCATGCTACTGCACGTAAAATTATTTTTACCTCATGAAAAATTCGTAATAATAATGAATTAAAGTGCCAGTGTGATGCCAGGTATTTAGAGAATTCATCCTCAAAGCTGATAGATGTTTTTTGAGTTCAACCAAAGAGACAATGCAGATGTACAAGCAAATTAATGAATTTTGATTCAGCAATAGCACAGCATTTGCTGCTAAACCACTAATGCAATGAGAATTTTGAGATAAATCAGTTAAAAATAATTGGCCAAGGTAGATCTACTTTCGATTTAGAAGCAATAGAGATAATTCATATTCAATTTTCCTCACCTCCTCTTTGCAAACAAAAGGAATTTGTTTTTAACTTACAATTGTTTTAGACAGCCATCCACCAAAAGTGATGGGCTTTCTCCAGCCTATTACAAGATTTGATGGGCTTTCTCAGTCATCTCTTTGTTTTCAGGA
>RDPX01000055.1:2497131-2575679 GCA_003991215.1 Morbakka virulenta
GTAGATGCAGAACAATGAAGGTGACAGGAACCACTGGCAGAGGAAGACCAAAGAAAACATGGGAGGAAGTGATAAGGATGGATCTGAAAGAAAAAGGTGTCAGCAGAGATCTGGTGAAGGATAGGATAATTTGGAAGTCAATTTCAAGAAACACATGCTAGCATGTAAAACGGATGTTAAACCGAATATGATGATGATGAGTTCTGAACAGAGTCTACAATATGCACACACATTCTTCGAAAATGGAAGATTTCTAATTTTCACAAAATGTAAAACACATGTGACTCCAGGATGATAGAGCTGCATGTGGAAATCTTCAAGGTTGCTTGACATAGCATTACCTTGAGTGACCTTGAGTGAAAGAGTCTGTTACAACATTCTGCTTTCCATTACAGTACTGAATCGTGTATGAGAATTCTGCAAGTTTTCTGCAAGTCTGTATTTTATTGTTTTTGATTTTTGTACATTTCCTATTATGAAACATATTAAAAACTGATCATTGTTGTGTTATTATAGTGAATACTTGATGTGATAGAAGATGGTACCATTTACTAACAGCTTCAACAATTGACATGACTTCTTTCTCTACTGCAGGGTACCTGTGTTCACCTTTTGAGATTGCTTTAGACATGAAAGTGACAGGTTGGCCATCTTAGTTTATTGATTGGATTATATTAAGTTTCATGCCTATGTTTTGTTTCAATAGTTATTTGTTTGGGAATAAGATTTTGAAGTTAGGAATTTTTTAGTCAGGTAAAAAGTATCTCTTCAGATATCTTTTGATCATTGTTACAAGAAATGGTGAAAATGTTAGTGTAACCAGCATATTCATTGACAATTGTACACCAAAGTAACAGACAATAAAATAGGTGCTGTATCAAAGCAATCTAAACAGGTAATCCCAGATGGTCAGAGATCATTTGTATCTTACTTTTACTTTACTTCAATTTAAACATCCACATCTCTTCACAATAGTTACTAGGCTACTCAGCCTTAAGGTGATGGATGTAATTAAATGGATTATGCAATGGCTAGTATTATGACACAAAATTTCTAGCTCATTTGTCATTGTTTTAAACAAGTTATCATCCACACTTTGCCCATTATTAAGTAACTTTTTTTACTATAGTATTGTTTACTTTTTTCTTTCTAATGTGCAGTACAGTTATAGATCAGATGGATGATACCACACTTCTAATTGTTATGGGTGACCATGGCATGACTACAACTGGGGATCATGGTGGTGATAGTAAAGATGAAGTTGGTGCAGGCCTTCTGTTATATGCAAAACAGAAATGGTTAGAGAAGGTAATTATGAGCCACACTGACAAGTATAATAGCTTTGTGTGTACATATATACTAAATGTTAGGCCATTCAACAAATTCCAGCATAGGGTTTCTTTATTAGGAAACTATTCTTTGAAATAAAGGCTAAATTTACAAGTTCAAGTAAAAGTTGTTTTTTAATTCTGTATCTTTACTATTAAATTGATTGAGCATTGTCTATCTGACTACCAGTAAAAAGTATAATAAATTTGACTTCAGAATTTTGCTTTTGGCAAATGTAATTTTGATCATCAAATAGCCTCATTGCTCTCCTATCCCTTTTCTTGTTGCTTCAGCATTGTCTTGTTAATTTCTCCATTGTCATCATTGTTTGATTCCTCCACATTTTTATTGTTGTTGTAGTGCACTGATTCAGTTGCCTTATGAACTGGTTCACCAACTGTCACTTTGTCTGCCATTGTATTGCATGACTCTAGTTCTCTGTTCTTGTCATGATCATAAATAAAAATAAAGAATTCCAAGCTCTTGGGAACAATCATCAGTCAAATGGGGTAAATTTGTATACATTCTTCCTGAGGAGCTGTGGTTTTGGTTTGCCCCTCTTCTACAGTCACAGTCAGGGTTTTTGTGATGGACAACAGTGAGTTATTCTGACATATATGGTTGTTTGAAGTTAGAATTGATTAAAAATTCTTAAGATTTTAGCTAGCCACTATTGAAGATGTTTTATGGTTGTACTTGACTGACAGCCATTGCAGAGATTACAGATTTTCTTTGACTTTGACACCTGTATCTCTCAAATAGAAACTTGGCAGCTGATTTATTTGTGGTTGAATTTGATATGTAGCAATATATTTAAAGGTGTTTATCAACTTCTGGGTTTACATGCACACCTTAGAGTATCTTGTGAGCTGGAGAATTCCTGCTAGGACAGGATTAGTTTGATTGATTAAGGCCTAAAATTGGTATATTTAATTGTTATTGCAACTACCATAGCTACATGCTATATCTCGTCTATGAACCTCCTGTATATTTTGGCAGTAAGGCAACCTTCAGATAAGTCGAGACTCAAATTTGAGTTTATCTTTAATGGTTTCAGCTTATGTTTGCAATATAAGATATCCAAATTTTGACACCATAAGTGTCACAGCAAAGTTTAGTTCAGTGAGTACATTACCTTAAATATGGTGATATGTCAACACAGCAATTTGAATTTTTTGCTTTAATGTATTGACAATTTATATGACTTAAGTGTAATATTCACTCATTCTACATTCTACAACTCTTTGATGCATTTCCAATCTAAGTGGCCATCCCCTTTAGATAGTTGTTTATGCTATGCATTAGCTCTCAAAGGGACCATCCTCAGTATGTTCAATAGCCAATATTTTAATTGATTATGCAACCAATGCAATTTCACATTCTTCAAATTCTAGAAAGTGGTTTGGTTAAGCCAGCAGTCCAACTGATTTCATAATTATTTTACTGTACTAGTCACATAATTAATGCCATTTTGCTTCAGCCTGGTTGACCAGTGTGACTGAAACACTGATATAAATGTCACTACTATAAATTACTGAAAAAATGACTCAGATATCAAGAAGCCTTGTTGCCAGTGGTCTTAGTGGACTCAAAATTTTACCTCTTACTGCTATGACATTCATGAATCCATGCTGTTTTAAAGGTGAAACAATTAGAAAGCTTTTCATAACATACAAGAGCAAAAACGTTGTATGGTTGATGCCTAAATTGTTCATTTTGTGGTTGTGGTGCTTGGAGCAGCCACTTTCAGAAGATCAGGAAAGGAAGTTCCATTTATGACAATTCTGCAACTTT
Organism: Morbakka virulenta; assembly: GCA_003991215.1. Taxonomy (NCBI): domain Eukaryota; kingdom Metazoa; phylum Cnidaria; class Cubozoa; order Carybdeida; family Carukiidae; genus Morbakka; species Morbakka virulenta. The sequence goes on from RDPX01000055.1 coordinate 2,500,255, forward strand.
CTTTCTTTTAATTTGCCGCAGATACAGTTTTTCCCCTCAATCAAACACCTCCATTAAGTTTCAACCAATGGACACTAGCATCACACAGGTAGCTAGACAGTAGTACACCAAACGCCTTCTGTGCCATGTTTCCAGCTTCCATGATGAATGCAATAGTTCCAGAAATATAGCTTAAAAAGTTGATATTTGTAATGCCATTTAATGGTTGACTTCTCCAAGGGAGGCAGTTTCAGCTTCAACAATACAGAAGTGTTTTAGGAACTGCAGGCTCTTAGATCCAAATGTCATTGCAGAAGCTGAAACTGCAGGTCTAGATACCACAGATTTGCTTCCCAAAAAGTCATGTTTCTATGACACATAGCTGTAACTTGCTGGATTATTATAATAGCCTTTTGGTAAAACACGAGTCAGTGGAACCCAAGGAAAATAAGTGTAAGGATTGTAAGTCTTGAATAAGCTACCTTGTTTAAGTCTTGGAGTACACAGTTGGACATAAATTCTCCAACCAAATATTCCATAATAGCTGGAGAACAATCTTCTTATCTAGCGCGAAGACTATTCATTTTCATCTCTTGCTTGACTGACCTTCTTCAGGTTGTTATTTTCTATTTGAGGCTTTCTTATTACATTTTTCAAAAAATCCATACTTGAGTTGTTTGGAGGGTGTTATGTAAGGCAAAGTGGCAGTAATTACGCACTAAGCTTAAAGAATCAAACTCTAAAGATCACACTATCTTGATCCTTTTCCTCTTTTGTCACTACTAAAATTTATTTGCAAGAAGTTCGCTTTAAATTATTACAGTTGAATGGATCGTACGTGCTTAAAGAAAAATTGTAGTTCGGTGGACAGGTGTGCAATAAATGAAAACTTACAATTAAATGGACAGTTCGTGATAAAAGAAAAGGTACAAATGTGAATCATTAATAATAGTACGCATTCAGGAGGAGTGAAAAGGAAATTCTTAAGTGCTTTTTAAGCCTGGCAGCTCATGACACATACAAATTTCACAAAAGGCAAATATACATAAATTTCAAGATAAAAAGTTATGATAGGTCTTTATTCAAGTGTTACTTTTTTTAACTCTCAGCCTTACTGTGGTGTGTATTGTTTTCCAAACTGGTTATTTTGCCAAGAAAGTGCGTTTTAGCTGCACCTCATTGAGTTTTGTATGTGTTACAGATACTTGTATAGAACTATAATGAGCCACAAAGTCAGAACAGTTACACAAGGTCTTATGTTTCATGTTATCTAAATTTTAAGACTGATCTCTATTGTTTACCCCCAAATTAGTAATGTATATATAGATAATGCCCTCAAAGTTTTCCTGAGACACCTCGTGCTAATCTCAGTAGGTTACAATTTGTTCATGTGTTGGCGTTTTTTAATTATTTAGTTGAATAACTTTGGCAATAAAAATGTTCTGAATTTGTCAACTATCATTTCCAAGCAGCACACCCCTATTTCAGCTGACCGACTAAGCTGGTATGAAAAAATTAAAACTGTAAATCTGGTTAATAAGAAGAATATAATTTGAAATATTTAACGTTTTTCTTTCCAGGAAACACAAATGGAAACTGTCAAACAAATTGATTTGGTGCCAACTCTGTCCCTCTTGCTCAAAATACCAATCCCATTTTCGAATTTAGGATCAGTCATCATTGACCTTTTTGAATCGAAAGAACTTTTACCCGCAGCACGATACAATGGTACTTGTATGGAACTGGATAGAAAATTTAATGCTTTCGTAGCCGCAAATGCCAATGCAATGCAAGTCTTTAATTATATTAAGGAGTTTCAGCAAAAGTCGGGTGAAACATTGCTTATGCAGACAGTCAGAGATTACCGAAGGATTGTTGAATACAACTCTAACATAAATATGACATTTGATGTATTGAATGAAACTTTATGTTTGGGTGTTCTATCCAAACTACAGACAGCAATCCAAGACCGACTCCGATTTATTGACCAAGTTCATGGAATATTGGAAAAGGCTTGGGTAAAATTTAATGTTGGATATATAGTTGGTGGGATTTCTTTATCAGTTTTCGCATTGCTTACATCGCTTTTCCTACTATCCTGCCTAGACTTTCATGATTTCAAAATGAAAATATTCCAATTAAATGTAAGTGATGCAATCGTTGCAGTGCTTCTAGTTGTTTGTTTTGGCATTTTCTTTTTGCAGAGAAAATGGAGAAAGACCATTCAGTGGCTTGTATTATATATATGTTTATCAATTTCCGTACACAGCCGGTTGTGGGCCAGTGTACATCCTCAAAAATTTGAAACAATTTTTTCAATAAAAAAATATAACATCAATAAAATAAACTTTAACTCTCTGTTAATAATATCTTTATTAGTATTTTATAATCTATCTATGTTTTCTAACAGTTTTGTAGTATGTGAAGATAAAGTTCTGTGTTTTGTGCTTCAAACTGTTGTATTTGCCCAAGGTGTAAAACATCTCTCGACAAAAAAACTGATAAATACCAAGTTAACAGTACCAGAAAATAAACACTTCACTTGGAGGACACCGTCACTGTCTGCAATACTTTCGACTTGTGCAATTCTTATTTTTATTCGACTTGCCAGTAATTTTTTTGTATGTAGAGAAGAACAGCTTAGCTGCCAGATGTCATTTTTCGGTATAAAGTTATCTTCACTTATGGAATTATACCCGGAATTTATACAATCAAGACTGGCAATTGCTATTTTCCTGGTTGGAGGAATGTACTTACTGGTCTACTATGTTCAAAAGATCCATGGAAACTTATCATCTTTCAGTTTTCTTTCCATGAATATCAATCTTTTTACTCCATGCATATTTTGTACTTTGTGTTTGCACTGGATACTTCAGAGCGTTGATAACAAGAATCTCATTCGTATTTTTCATTTGGAATTTATATCCCTTACGATACTGCCAAGAATAATTTATATTTTGAGCTTTGTGAGTACTTTAATATTACTTTGGAATCCAGTTAGTATTTCCATCAGAAAAAGGAATATTCACCATGAAAATGGTATTCCACAAAATACAATTGGACCACAAATGAATGGTGTTCACATTCAACAAATCTTTCGAAAGTTAAATCTGAAATTTGATGGCTCGTCAGAAAGTTTGGAAGACAAAAAAGAAGAGAATATACCGCTTGTTTATGGATTAGCTACTTCTTATTCCAGTTCGTTTGTTGGATTTATTGTACCAGTGACAACCGTTTTAATTTTACTGCTTGGGGATGGAAGTTCGGTAGGATTTACCTTGTTCCTTTTAGTTGGATACTTTTTCTCCAAAGTTTCAGGTTCATATGGTATGTTTCTAGCAATTTTCCTTATCGTTTTATTTTGTTTTTATTTTCTTAAACTGTCATAATAATGTGATTATCAATTGGAATAACTAAATATTGTAACTTATTAGTCAGGTGTTCGTGTGTGTGTGTATGTATGTCTGTGTGTGAGAGAGAGAGAGGGGGGAAGAGAGAGAGAGAGACAGACAGAGAGAGATAGAGAGACAGAGAGACACAGAGAGAGACACAGAGAGAGGGACAGACAGACAGATAGACAGACAAGGAGGGAGGCCTTGATTTTGGGTAGCTTTATAGATTTCATTTAAATTTAATTAAATAGTGCGAGTCTTTAATTCTTTAGCTGTGAATCCTTACATGGATACATGTACGCTTGCTAATCAATAGCTGTTTTGCTTGTTTTCTTGTGTAAAACTGGTCAGCACGTAAGTTTTTTAGGGAACTTGACCTGTTTCGGATGGAACCAGTTGAATAATGCAATGTAGTATTACGTGTTTTTCAGGCAAAATGTAATTATTGGCATTTTGATTATCAGAAAGCAATGGGAGAAGTCATTTAAAGGATATAAGAAACTATATGTATTTTGTAGACAAGAGGACAACAGTGGCTGGTGTTTAATGAAGAGAAACATGCTGGATAACCTGCAGCAAGAGAATTCTAGTCAAGTGCAAGAAGATATTTTTGACCATTAAGAGCTATACTAGACCTTAAGTCACCACCTGAGGGGAACTATGGAGAGATAATAGACGGAAAAGATTTAAACCAAGAAATAAGAGTGCACTTTAGACTTTAAAACATTTAAGAAAAGCAGTCAGAAGTCTAAGAGTTACACAATTTATCAGTGTAAGGAACGAAACTGCACTCATAAAGAGATTTATTACAACGAGAGACAAACTGTGTGAGGATAAAGACGTTAAGAGAAACGAGATGCACCAGATGCAACAAACTCAGCTGATCAACAAGGGGAGTTTATCAAAGCACTTTACATGATAATATCTGTAGAAAAGTATAATCACATTTCGTCTATATCACAAAACGTGGAGAGTAGCAGCTAAATATGAGTTTGAAAGCTTAGAAACAAGTGTCTGAACTCCATCAAAAACGTCAAGGTAGGATAAAGTAGCACCGGTATAGATATGAGAGCATTACTTTGTGCAAGGATGGGTGATAGATTTATAGAGATATAAAAAAGCCTCGGGAATAAGGTGCTCTCTAGCGCGACAAATGACCAACCTTTCCTTGAGAATAGATTGAACTAAAGAGCCTCAAGAAAAATCTGGAGAAAATAGAAAGCCCATGTATAGGCAGTGACGAAATTTCATCAAGAAGAGAGACAACCTTAACAGGCTTAATATCATGATGATAGCCCATAATATTGGGGGGAAATAAGGACTTAGCTTTTAATTGAAGTATAAATTTGCGCTTTCGCAGCATTAAAAGAAACCAGTCATTTTCTTCCAAGGCCCTAACAGCGTGAAGATCAGGCACCAAATCCTCCGCAAGTGCCACATTTTCCCTTCTGAGTTTTCGTGCTCCCAATGTCAGAGTATAAGATAGTTTAATCAGCATAATTCTTGACGAAGTAAAGTAAGTTAGCAAGAAGATCATTGGTGTCAAATATTAGGACCGATATTAAAACCTTAAGGAACGCTAACATTTATGCAATGCATGTCATATATATATATATTTTTTTTTTTTAAATTTTTTTAAAATATATTTTATTATATTATTTTAATTTATTTTAATTCCAAATATATATATTTAACTTCGCTCTGCGAATTTTTGTATCGAGCACTGTCTTTGGCATTATTCAATGGAGATATATAGATAGATATATGACAGTTTTGTAGCAAAACAAGTGACTTAAAAATGTAAATGTTACATAGATTAAAGCAAATGAAGACAAGCACATTTCTGTCATTTACAGAGCACTTTTTCGTACCATTGCTTAATGACACTGAATGATCATGAAAATAATAATTATTATGTTTATTTTTTATAACATTAATTTTTACATTATTTCATTATTATTTTGTATTCTATTTAAGTAGACCATGATCGCAGTTGTTACACACTATATTTTATCATCACTGTCGTGAATCTGTGGTGTGAAAATGTGCACTATACACGACCAGGATTAATTTGTCTAAGTTTTGTTTGGTTTCTGTTTAACAGTGTCGTATTTAAGATCACTGATTTTATTAAAGAGTGGAGATTTGATTAAATTTTGTTTCGTTTAACTATTTTTTTGGTAATTTTGAAATCTGATCGTGGGCACATTTCAAGAGGCTTACGATGCTTAACGTATACGATGCTTAGCGATGCAGAAATCTTATCCCACAATCAACTTGAGGAGATGAAGAGAAAAAATACTTTCCGGTAATTAATGAATGTGACGATGCAAATCCAGTCTCAACCTCAACCGAAAGGTTTTATCTTACTGTATTATTTGCAGGATTCCAGGACATATTAGCAAAGACGATATTTTGGAGTTTCTTGGCGTCATTTGGGTTTTTCGTTACCGGTCACCAAGCTACGATTTCTTCCTTGAGACTTGATGCAGCTTTTGTAGGTTTGGCGCACGACGAGAAAAGTGTCATGCTACCAGGTATGAATTTTGCATGTCATGGATATTTTACAGTAAAGGTGTTTGTATTGTACCTGCAGTTTTGTGACAGAAATCGGCTTTTGATTAGGGATATACTGGAATTCCGGTCAACCGGAAAATCATAAAGTGATGTAAGATCTTTTAATCATTATTGGCAACACTTTACAGTATTTCAACAGTTTAAAAAAATCTGTCAATGTAACAAAGCGCAAAGTGTGTCTAGATTATCGATTAAAAAGACTTTTTTCACCATTCTTAAGTAGAAGCCTTGACCGTTTTTCTTAAAAAATGTTCCCAGCTTCGGAAAACTCTGAAACTATGCTGAAAGCTGCTGGTGACAAAAAAATTACTCTGCTAATTTTGCTGCGTGTAGAAATGCTGTAGATTGTTGTCTCCGCCACAAAAAGAGACTTCCGGTTCTTTCATATTAAGGTACCCATCTATTTCTGAGACAATGGCGGGTAGAGGCAAGGTTGAGTTTGTGTTTTCTTTTTCGTAATTTACCTGTTAACACCTTTTTATCACGTCCGCTACTCTCATTTTCTTGTAAACCCACATCCAGTTCCTTCCTTTGGTAAAGGTCATCATTATACGACGAAAAATCTTNCTGCACACGTAATTGACTTGTATAGAAGAGAGAGGGAAAGAGAAAGAAGCAAAGAAGGACTGGGAGGTGACAAACATGAAAGTTCAAGAACGAAAAAGTTCAGAAACAGTGCAAACCGAGGTACCTGATATTCTGAGAAACTAGTTGTACGACAAAATAGCTGACGTAAGGAGCAAGGGGGCGCTATTTAGAATTTTGCTGAATTAGGGAATAAGGTAACAAGTAGACAAAGAGAGGTAGTGCAGTGGCAATAAAACGCAAGAACGAAGCTTTTAAGGGGCTGAAATTTAATGGTAGTGATGAGGTGAAGAAAAATTACATAAATCTCAAGGATGAAACGAGGGAAAGTTTCAGTGGCCTTGAATCACGTTAGCAAAGAACTGCATAAACAGCAAGTTTCACTGGAATGAGAGAAGACAGTATTCAAGACAGAAAAGGTTAGTAATAAGCTGAAGGTTGATATGGTGAACATGATTAAGGGCCAGTAATATTTTAGTGATATCAATAACGTATTAAACCAGGCCTTAGATAGTGAAGCAATAGGAAGTGGCTGGAAAGAAAGTACATTTGTAACCATATTCAGGGCAGAAGGTGTACCACTGGAGTGTAGCAGCTGCTGCACGATTGAACTGAAAGAGCTAAACATGAAGCTATATGAAAGAAACCTAGATAGAAGACGTTCCAAAACTAAAGTAACCCGCAAAATGCAATGTAGTATTAACGTGTTTTTCAGGCAAAATGTAATTATTGGCATTTTGATTATCAGAAAGCAATGGGAGAAGTCATTTAAAGGATATAAGAAACTATATGTATTTTGTAGACAAGAGGACAACAGTGGCTGGTGTTTAATGAAGAGAAACATGCTGGATAACCTGCAGCAAGAGAATTCTAGTCAAGTGCAAGAAGATAGTTTTGACCATTAAGAGCTATACTAGACCTTAAGTCACCACCTGAGGGGAACTATGGAGAGATAATAGACGGAAAAGATTTAAACCAAGAAATAAGAGTGCACTTTAGACTTTAAAACATTTAAGAAAAGCAGTCAGAAGTCTAAGAGTTACACAATTTATCAGTGTAAGGAACGAAACTGCACTCATAAAGAGATTTATTACAACGAGAGACAAACTGTGTGAGGATAAAGACGTTAAGAGAAACGAGATGCACCAGATGCAACAAACTCAGCTTATCAACAAGGGGAGTTTATCAAAGCACTTTACATGATAATATCTGTAGAAAAGTATAATCACATTTCGTCTATATCACAAAACGTGGAGAGTAGCAGCTAAATATGAGTTTGAAAGCTTAGAAACAAGTGTCTGAACTCCATCAAAAACGTCAAGGTAGGATAAAGTAGCACCGGTATAGATATGAGAGCATTACTTTGTGCAAGGATGGGTGATAGATTTATAGAGATATAAAAAAGCCTCGGGAATAAGGTGCTCTCTAGCGCGACAAATGACCAACCTTTCCTTGAGAATAGATTGAACTAAAGAGCCTCAAGAAAAATCTGGAGAAAATAGAAAGCCCATGTATAGGCAGTGACGAAATTTCATCAAGAAGAGAGACAACCTTAACAGGCTTAATATCATGATGATAGCCCATAATATTGGGGGGAAATAAGGACTTAGCTTTTAATTGAAGTATAAATTTGCGCTTTCGCAGCATTAAAAGAAACCAGTCATTTTCTTCCAAGGCCCTAACAGCGTGAAGATCAGGCACCAAATCCTCCGCAAGTGCCACATTTTCCCTTCTGAGTTTTCGTGCTCCCAATGTCAGAGTATGAGATAGTTTAATCAGCATAATTCTTGACGAAGTAAAGTAAGTTAGCAAGAAGATCCTTGGTGTCAAATATTAGGACCCATATTAAAACCTTGAGGAACCCTAATATTTATGCAATGCATGTCATATATATATATATATTTTTTTTTTAAATATATTTTATTATATTATTTTAATATATTTTAATTCCAAATATATATATTTAACTTCGCTCTGCGAATCTTTGTATCGAGCACTGTCTTAGGCATTATTCAATGGAGGTATATAGATAGATATATGACAGTTTTGTAGCAAAACAAGTGACTTAAAAATGTAAATGTTACATAGATTAAAGCAAATGAAGACAAGCACATTTCTGTCATTTACAGAGCACTTTTTCGTACCATTGCTTAATGACACTGAATGATCATGAAAATAATAATAACATAATAATTATTATGTTTATTTTTTATAACATTAATTTTTACATTATTTCATTATTATTTTGTATTCTATTTAAGTAGACCATGATCGCAGTTATTACACACTATATTTTATCATCACTGTCGTGAACCTGTGGTGTGAAAATGTGCTCTTTACACGACCAGGATTAATTTGTCTAAGTTTTGTTTGGTTTCTGTTTAACAGTGTCGTATTTAAGATCACTGATTTTATTAAAGAGTGGAGATTTGATTAAATTTTGTTTCGTTTAACTATTTTTTTGGTAATTTTGAAATCTGATCGTGGGCACATTTCAAGAGGCTTACGATGCTTAACGTATACGATGCTTGGCGATGCAGAAATCTTATCCCACAATCAACTTGAGGAGATAAAGAGAAAAAATACTTTCCGGTAATTAATGAATGTGACGATGCAAATCCAGTCTCAACCTCAACCGAAAGGTTTTTTCTTACTGTATTATTTGCAGGATTCCAGGACATATTAGCAAAGACGATATTTTGGAGTTTCTTGGCGTCATTTGGGTTTTTCGTTACCGGTCACCAAGCTACGATTTCTTCCTTGAGACTTGATGCAGCTTTTGTAGGTTTGGCGCACGACGAGAAAAGTGTCATGCTACCAGGTATGAATTTTGCATGTCATGGATATTTTACAGTAAAGGTGTTTGTATTGTACCTGCAGTTTTGTGACAGAAATCGGCTTTTGATTAGGGATATACTGGAATTCCGGTCAACCGGAAAATCATAAAGTGATGTAAGATCTTTTAATCATTATTGGCAACACTTTACAGTATTTCAACAGTTTAAAAAAATCTGTCAATGTAACAAAGCGCAAAGTGTGTCTAGATTATCGATTAAAAAGACTTTTTTCACCATTCTTAAGTAGAAGCCTTGACCGTTTTTCTTAAAAAATGTTCCCAGCTTCGGAAAACTCTGAAACTATGCTGAAAGCTACTGGTGACAAAAAAATTACTCTGCTAATTTTGCTGCGTGTAGAAATGCTGTAGATTGTTGTCTCCGCCACAAAAAGAGACTTTCGGTTCTTTCATATTAAGGTACCCATCTATTTCTGAGACAATGGCGGGTAGAGGCAAGGTTGAGTTTGTGTTTTCTTTTTCGTAATTTACCTGTTAACACCTTTTTATCACGTCCGCTACTCTCATTTTCTTGTAAACCCACATCCAGTTCCTTCCTTTGGCAAAGGTCATCATTATACGACGAAAAATCTTGGTGAATTTCTTCTTGTCGAGACTGAGATAGAGAGTTATTCCTTTTCACACTTGGGTTGTCAGTGCCCTAGTTTTCTATGGATTCATCCACTGTTGCTATGTTTTTAAGTTCTTTCAAAAGTTGTTGTGTTTTTTTTGCCTGTAGTAAATCCATTCTGTGGCATATATCTTCATTTAAATCTGGGACCAATGGCTGTATTTCTTAGGCTGAAAAAATGTTTACACGGTCATCATCATTTGAGAAAAATCTCTTTTTCAAGGTTTTTCCAAGTTTTTCCTGTAATGTGTGTGNTCATCATTATACGACGAAAAATCTTGGTGAATTTCTTCTTGTCGAGACCGAGATAGAGAGTTATTCCTTTTCACACTTGGGTTGTCAGTGCCCTAGTTTTCTATGGATTCATCCACTGTTGCTATGTTTTTAAGTTCTTTCAAAAGTTGTTGTGTTTTTTTTTGCCTGTAGTAAATCCATTCTGTGGCATATATCTTCATTTAAATCTGGGACCAATGGCTGTATTTCTTAAGCTGAAAAAATGTTTACACGGTCATCATCAAGTTTTTCCTGTAATGTGTGTGTGGACATAAGGATCGTTTCTATTGCACTTTGACAAATATTGTGCCAATGCTGTAACGTCGGGGATGGTGGATGATGAAATTGCTTGCTATCCACTAATTTTTTTGGTTACCTCATAAAAAGGCTGCAAAAGTTGGAGTATTTTTCCATCATTTTCCATTCATTGGCAGTAGGAATGACTATTTCATGATCCTCTGTATACAATTGTACAACACTCTTGACTCAACCACCACAGCATGAGAAACGTGTTATCTCATCCCGTTTTCACGTCTTGTACAAGGAGTAATGGTTGTTTTTCTTCGTTTTCGAATTGTATGTTCTTAAATGCAGTATATGCTTGACCAGTGATGGAAATGACCTACCAAACGTCAGGCCTTTGTATGCATGATATTAACTGTTTTCTATCATAAAATCAAACTATTGATGCAGAGTTGCAGTTTGTGAATCAAACAGTAAACGCTATGCGATTCCGCTAATCAAGAGCCAAGTACGATGTTTCGAGGCACCATGACGGATAAGGATATGTATTCTTTCGTGATCTATGGACCTTTGTGTTAACATTTGATCAAAAGCTAATTTAATCATTACACCCGTATGCTTTTCAGGTAAATGTTTCGCATTGAGCATTGCACTTTTCAAAATAAACTCATTCTCTAGCACGTGAGCGTTGAGAAAAATAAATCCGTCATTTGAATGAGAACAGATCTACAAGTCTGATGTGAATGAGGAATAACTTACCTTGGAAACCTTCTCTTGAACTGATGTTCTCACTTTGGAGTAGAATGCCAGTAGTGCACTGATCTCGAAGTATTCAGGTATCATTTTCTGGCTACAAAACACGGAATTTGTACAGTGTACAGTGGATTCCTCACTTACCTCAAATTGTATCAAAGGTATCATTTTCTGGTCACAACTCTTTTTGGATGAATAGATGGAAAGTATGTCCTTGTATTTCTTTTGAATTGAAATTGGACACTAACATCATCTACACTACCAAATGTATGTATTGAGCAAATTTCGCTGTGATAAAAGATATATTCAGACTACCGACCTTTTGTAAACTTCTGGAACCCGCTTTGATTTGTTTTCAATTTTTAAAAGTATTTTCTTTAACTGATACCCTGAACTGTGTAAAACTGTCTTAAACAAACTGTGTGAAACAAATTGTATAAAACTTGCTTTTATACAATCTGGAAGGAAGCCGAATTTAATAAAGAAAAGATATGCGGGCAAAAAGCCTCCGCCAGCCTTACACAAGTCTAAAATATTCCGGCCTTTGTGAGGTTAAATGGATTTGGCACTTTTGTTTCGTGACTTATGCCCTGATTACGCTGTGTTCGTACTGAAAAAAACAAGTTGCAGTTTCTCAGTAATGGCTAGCTCATTACGTGACGGTAAACAGCACTGCTGATGTGTTCAGGCTTCATTCCGTGGTTTGATTGGCACGTGATCATAGTCAAGGGTCATATGATCAATTATGCTTAGTTATTGTTTCACTGAAAATGCGTGTACTGCTTCCAGAAAGTAATTTTAGTCATATCAGCATCATTTGATAGTCGGGATTCGTAGTTGTCATATGATACCTTATCTTTTTGTCTGTCAACTGAAGATGACAGCCAATCTGTCGCAAAGAAAAGGAAAGAGAATAAGAAGAAAAAATCTCGGCAATATAACCTGAGTTATTAAAAGGTTGGATTTATTCAATGCCTCTCCGATTCGATCCCTGCGAATGTGCCTTTCATGTTGGAGCACATTCACTAATGAGAGTATGAAGCCATACCGTTTGAGGGAATATCTTCTTAAAATGCACCTGGTAGGCACAGATTTTACTAAAATGAAAGCTGGAGAAAGAAACAGTCTTCGATAAAGTCACTATTCTATAATCGGGACGTTTGACACGAAAGAGGTTACTACCGTCATATAAAATATTGCCCCTCATTGCAAAAGCCGGCAAAGTCACATTCCATCGGTGAACGATTAGTTTTATCTGCTGGTAAAGAAGTGGTCGAAACAGTCATGGATCAGTAGTTCCAAGCGCAGTCTCCCTGAGCAACAATACCGTAGAAGGACGGATTGACGAAATGGCTGACAACGTTAAAGAACATCGGACAGACATTTTGTCGAGCACAAAACATTCTCTTTAAGTGGATAAATCAACTTTGTTTTTCGAGGGGAAAGCAAGGAAGAAATGCTGCTCTTACATTCACTCCCCACTGATACGTGGGTCTCAACTATGTTCGGATCAATAAAACAATTCTGTGAGACGAATGTAATGCTTATATAACACAACCCAGTGCGTGACGGATGGAGCCCTCGTAGAGGTAGGAAAGCATGGCGAGTTTATTGCTTAAATGAAACAGAATGTACCAGGACTAATAGCCATTCATTGTGTTTTACATTGACGCCATCTTGCTGCAAAGAACTTGAGTACAGAATTGCATTAACCTCTGGATTTTGTCGTCACATGTGTTAACCACATCAAAGCCAAGTCATGAAACAACCGATTGTTTCACCAACTGTGTAGTGACATTTTTTAATGTTATTGCATGTGAAGGGAAGGTGTTTTTCTAATGGGGCATGTCTGGATAACGTCTACGTCCTGTATGACACACCTTTAGAATTCCTGAGGAACAGCCACGAAGAATTTGCCAATAGATTCGAAGGACTAAAAATGAAATTGCTTTTTTTCAAGATGTATTTAGAATCCTAAGTAAATTGAATAAAATATTACAAGAAAACCTGGGAACGGTGGTGAAGTGCAAAGCGCCCTGACTTCATTCATCACGAAACTAGGGCAGTTTTAATACAAAATCGGCCACAGACAGTTCATCCAGTTCCTAAATCCATCAGAGAACAATGCAACCGAAGAAGACCCCAGGAAATATTTGTCACATCTCGAAAACGTGAAACCCGAAATAATAGAATGTTTCGATGATTTGATGGATCTGAATGTTCGTGTGATATTGATAATGGATGCTTGTATTAAACACCAAGAGGATATTAATAACCTATCTGATGATGCGATCAATGCTTCATTTTCTAATGAAAATTACTGTGCCCGCTGGTGCTGCGTCTCCAAAAAGTTCCCCACGTCATTAAAGTCACCAATGATGTACGTGTTGAGTTTCCCGACATAAAACACTGAACAAGGATTCGCCGCTGTAGCTGAGATTCTCACGAAGAAGAGAAACAGACTTGCAATATCAGAGCGCGGTGACTTAAGATTGATTCTTAACAAGCTGTCACCGAATATTAAAAGCCTGTCACGGCAGCGTCAAACACAACCATCACACTGAATTTTTCAGATTGTAAGCGACCATTCACAATTGACGTCAGCCGACTTTAGGAGCGACAAAGAATATAAACTGTTATGAATAATGAAAATCTAGGGTAAATTAGTTTGACTTGAGGAAGACATAATAGCTGAATATTGGTTGACATCAGTTGTGAACGGTTCCGAAATAGTTCTCTTTGTTGTCACATTACAGCCATATAAAAAACCCCATTGTAAATAAAGAATAATATTAGGTCTTTTTTTATGATATGCAATCATAAACTCATGTTCCTGTTCATTCTGGTTTGCTTCATACTTGAGGGGTTCATTCATGTAGACTTTGGAAAATAAAGACGTGGGCACTGACTGGAAAAAGGTTGAGAAAACTGGATTGGGTGAACTAAGCCCACCTTTTCTGCAAGTCTGATCATTTCAGCATTTTAACTGTTGGAATGGAAATAAATGTGTTAAGTTATGGATTTTTTTTGAAAGCAGGTACTTTCTATTTGCCCTCAAATTTTAGACGAAAAGTTTCTTTTTTAACTGTGCATTTGTGAAGTAATGCGACATTTGTGACCTACTACTAAAAAATAGCGATCTTATGGTTTTTCAGAAATTGCCAGGTGGAGGTGGGGTAGGGGTAGAGATACTTCAAGTTATCTTTGTGTAACTGTTTGGAAGCCCAACAAATTCCATTACAATGATAAAAAATGGGTTTCGTCAAGTAGTATATCCGATGTGATGGAAATATGAGAAGCAAAGCTTACAGCAATCTGGATACTGACGCAAACGGCAAATTAGGCTGCTTCGCTGTAACTTTGAACTGTAATAGTCATGGCATAACGATAATTAGAGCAGTCATGAAAGAGAAAAACTGGCATTTCGTAAAATACCATTGGTTGGCATCACGATGGGGAAGCAGCCAGACAGCAATTAAATTAAATTAAATTTTGTTTTTTCAACTTGTATTTTGATTTCGATAAAATATTAATTTTGTGAAGTTTGTGAAAATGTAATGAATTTTTAGATTCTCTTTTGTAATTCTTTTCAACTGGAGACGTGCTTGTTTCTGCCTTTCCGTCTTAAGCTTCGTGGTAGATGGCTATGCCCCTTGGTATACCACGAAATAGACATCCACACCTTAGTGTGGAACGCGTTCGAGCGACCCTTCATGTAAAATAAGCTTTTAAAAAATGTACCATCCCACTTATACCTAATATTAATGCATATAAAATGGAAAATTCATGTTACGAAATATGCATTAATATTAGGGTGGGCGCTGGACTATCATGCTGGCAAATAAAACAAACCAACATTAAAACCTACAAATCACAACAGCGTGGTAGGCTATACACTCTTTTGTTTACTTTTTCTTTTTTTTTCTATTTTCCCAAAAAGTTGGTTATTCTGAAGAAATTTTGTTTCATAAACTTTTTAATATCTTCAGCCGTTTTCAAGAAAACACATTTTTAAGGCTCGATTTTTCCCGTTTTTATCTCCCATAGTTAGGTGTCCCCTCTCTCTCTCCAATAATAATTCTGCCACTTTACAATATAATTTTTTTCTTCTGAGTGTAATTATGCTGATATTTGGGTTGTGCAATCATGCTTCTGTTTAACTTTTTCATTTACCTCTCTTAGGTATTCTGATCGTCATAAATACGTTTGCGACACAAATTATTAGTGCATTGACGATACCATTGCTACTAATCTTAAGTGACAAGTCTTGTTATAAAAGATTGCACGGAGATGACGTAGACACTAAAGAAGAGGATCTCGTATTATATAACCATTCAGATACGACGCAAACGTTCCTCTATCAGTTTTATGCAATGTATTTAATTATACGAATGGTTAAGGTAAGCTTTCAGTAGTAAAGGATGTAATTCACGATATCAGTGTATATGCTAAAAAGGGATTAATGAAGCAATGGAGCTAAACGCTGATGCATATGTATATGGGTCCATTTAAGAGTAGAATGGGTGTGATTTTTTATATTGAAACTACGGACAGTATTACAGGAATTGAAGTGATTTTATTTTGTTTTTATATATTGGACGAATGACAGAATCATATGAAAATCAATTGAGTGAGTCATTTTAACGTTAAACACATTTTAGAAAACCCCATTTGTCTTGGTTATATTTTATCGTACTAATTTGACAGAAATAATAAAAATTGAGGCCAAGTCGCTATACTCATTTGTGAAAAATCCCGTTCTCAACATGATCCTGTAGTTTGCTTTGTCGTTTTTTTTCAAATCCGTATTAGAAAATGTTTATGTTTTACCGTCAATAGGTCTTTATCGGATGATTCAATTGCCTGCACCTTTTGTAGCACTATTTTTTAGTGTATTATGTGCGGAAATTGCTGCTTTGTCATCCGAGGAGTGTCTTAGGTAGAATGGAGATCCTGCATTTGTACAGGCACGCCTTTTTTTCACATGTCATATTTTTAATTATTTACGTAAATTTTTTAGAGTGTAGCGTTTTTTTATCTGCATTTGAATTATCGATGCTACTAAACCAGGACAAAGCGCGCTTGTTTTTATCCATTTTTTATTGATTAATAGCGTTGACAGAGGAATCACCAACGACACTGTGACAAAGGTGTTTCAAATTAGAGAATTTTAGGATGAGCATCTTAAAAAGGAAATTTAAAGTCTAATGGAAAAGAGAACAACAGACAGGGGGTTTATATCATTATTTGTTTTCCCATGCAACCCCCCCCCCTTTATTGATATTAGGTCGTATTTGTTATATTTCCTATTTTTAGGGTTTAATGGTACACTTAAAAATGCTCTTACCAGAAAGACCCTGGTGGGTTTTTTTACTGAAAGCAGAAAGCAAACTTCATCGTTTTAACAGATGTCTGTTTTGGTGCTGAAATATTAGTATACAATGTAATACAAATTGAGAGTATTCCTTTGGAATTCGCTGTCTTACGGCCCATCAGTGCAGATTGGAATCACTGAATGATTACACCTTGACAAACACCCCAATCGACTACCATTGAGACATTAATGTGAGACTTTTCTGGTTACGCTCACACCCAGAAGCAGAGACAACACAAAGGTAGAGGTGGAAATATAGTTTGATCTGCAGACACGTGTTTTTTGTGTGAGGTATTTTATGTTGTGTAAACATTAATTAATAATAATAGTAACAGTTTGACTTTTTTTTTCTTTTATTATTACCCAGCTCCTAGCAATAGCTACATCTGCCGCGGTGCACAGAAGACACCTAATGGTTTGGAAAATATTTGCTCCTCGTTTTATGTTTGAAGCTGTCGGTTTTCTAGTGTCTTTACCGTTCCTTGTTTTGGGACTTATTTTTTTCTACAGAATTGAAGCTTCCCTTTCTAAAGTATTGGCGTCTTTGAAAAGTGACACAGATCCATGGCTACTTAAAAAGAAGCGATAATACAACTAATCTAATATTAAGGAAAAATATCAGTACTGCTGTTTCAACCTTTAATCACACGGACTCACCAGATTCTTATTGGAGTTTTGTATTTATTGTATGCTAAAAGGAATGCAGCTGATAGATATGATTACTGTGGTTTGTTGGATGCATTTTTTCTTTCCTTTCTGATTCAAAGCGCAAAAATTAACCAAAAACAGTCTGGGGATTTTTCGGAGCTGTTCCCACGTTTCCCTGTGGTAGTTTATATGGTAAGACTATGTGTGTAGATTTATTTGAAATGCTTAAAGGAGCTGGCTGCTAGCTTCGAAATAGTTAATTCTTTATTCTTCTTGTGTGCTACTGCAAAGTTAATAGGAGTTTAAGAAATGTATGATGAGAAATTGTTACCCACGGCAAACCTTGGTTTGCGTTTAACGCTGACAACAAAAAGTGAACTTGGAAGAGGTGTTTCAAAGACAAGGTCTTGGTGACATGTAGTTACCACAATATTTATAAACAACGATAAAAAGATATATAGTCATCTTCGTTAGTCAAAATCACAACGCATTAATATAAATAAGGTGAAGTCAAATATTTATTTTAGTGCAGAAACCAGTTGAATCTGCCACACTTAACAAACTAATTTTCTTTATGACACCAGTAAGCAAACTTGTTTGTGATGCCAAGTTATAGCGGCACTCAATGCCGCAGAATTTTGGAGGGCCTTCCGAACGCGTATTTACAAACAGCTTCTTCCTTGATTGTGTAACCCCAAATGAGAGTGCTACTTAGTACGTTCATTTTATCCGTATTTTCCTGTTGTACTGTAAGAAGTATTACATCCCATAAGCTACCTTAGTCCATTGTAAATCTCTTATATCTTTAGTTGGCTTTATTCCAAAAGCTGCGCGTTCATTGAGTTTGTTTCTGGCAGGAATAAACAACAAAGATCATACCATTTCCAAGTATTCTGATTTTTTGCTGGCACAAACAAGGAGCAAAGATACAGTAAATTTTACAGATTTTAGTGTGTTTTCCTTTTAAGGCCCGTTTTGCTCTGTGGAGTTTCCAGAAAATCTTTCCAAGTCCAGTTTATACTATTTTTTAACTTAATTTTTTTTATTCGTTAGAATGCGAGGGTAACATCGATGTAAAAAATTCAGTGTCAAAGTATATGTTACGTTAACTTTTTATCACAAGTAAATATTTTTCATGTAGCTGTTGAGAGGTTTATTAATTCTTCAATAATCTTGTAGCCATATTGATCACATCTACTTTTTATTGCCAAAGGTACTCAGTCATAAACATCAACCCATGGTTTGTTTGTTGTTGTTTTTATTTGTTTTTCTGCTGTTCTTTTTAGATATCTAGTCTAGACAAAGGTCAACTGAAAGCAGAGTAAATCAATCTGTTTCAAAAATTTTTGAATCAGTATTTTAGTTGTAGTAAAATACAAAGTTTTTGTTTTAAAAGCACAGAAAAAGGTTTGGGCTGCAGTTTTGTACTGAATTTGAAGAAGAAGGATGGGAACCCCACAATTCTGTGTAAGAAAAATGTTCCAGCATTACTGTCATGCCTTGAGTAGCTGCTGCCTCGCTTTTCTTTCAAAATATTTGTTTTCGAAAGCCTGATCACCACTTTTAGAACTGGAAGGAGAGATAGGTTATATGACTTTATGATATGAGTTTTATTTTATCAAGAGCAAGAATGCTAACAGAACGTTATGGGGACGTTGTAGTTGCAGCAGTCATCTTGTAGCCTTCCCAAACATTAGAAGTGTGAACAAAACAGTATTCGGTCATGTAAGGGGTTTTGCAATAATTATAGAGGACTATATATGACAGTACATTTTAAGAAAAAGGCGCAAAGAGATCATATATTGTTGATGTGGAAAACCAGGACAGTTGTAGGATAAATGTATGACCAGGCATACATCAACAACATATGATCTCTTTACGCCTTTTTGTTAAAATGTACTTTCATATTAACTCATATTAACAACGTGTCGATCTAGTGTAAATCGCAAGATATGTTATTAGGAAAACCATTAACAAATGTTAAAACATAATTATAATATATGCACTTGATTTGTTGTTATGATAAGTTACGGAAACTAAAACAAGTACTACCAAATTGCTGATACCCTGAATCACACTAAAGCCAGTCTTTTGACATATGGCAAATGGCAATACTGACTAAACTGTGGTGACTTTCAAATTCAATTTCTACCTAACAAAGTTTACTGGTTAATGTTAAAACAGCATCCTACATCTCAATGACATGGTTGACAGTACTGTAGACAAACGTAGATTGCCAATATTCATTTGTTAAACTAAGTAATTTTACTGGGCCGTCGAAAGCAGTGTAACACACAAAGCCAATCAAGTAGTGGATATCTCTTTGTCCCTAAAATATATAGGCCAAATTCACACTGAACTTATGCTGAATTGTGATTTGTTAGCCAAAAGAATCAATACATGATTTTCTGCAGTTTTGTTGAATATGTGTTCTTTACTAGTGATTTTTGCGTCGCCTGTGATTTCATTTAGAAGTTCCCTGGTATGATCTTGTTTTTCTGTATCGAGAGGGAGGGAGATGGGTGAAAAATTGTTCGGGTTTTTTTTCTTCAAATATTTAATTGCTAACAGTTCAATGACCAGACAAGGCCTTTTCAGCATGTTTTTAAATATTTGCAAATTTTTTCAATACCATCTATTGGTTATGTGAAGTGGCAAACTAGCCCTATTTCTTGTATTCTACACGGTTATTAGGTATTGAAGATGTAAGATTCCATCAACTGACAAACAAAATATTTAGAGAAATACAGATTGTATCGAATCGGTATCGCTACCTTACTATTGACGTAATTTTGAATCCGCCTTAACGAGATGACTTGCTTTCATGCTGAAAAATGATTCATCAGAAACCTGTTCAAATATTTATCACCTCAGTTATTTTAGCGTTTCACAGCAATATTTTTGTTATAGTTATTGTTGGAATATTCTGCTTGTGATAATTAATGCGGGAAGAGAGTACGCAGAATAATAACGAAAAAAAGCGGAGGAGGTAGGCCGTACCGAATTAGATATGAACCGGTGCCTATAACTATAGCAAACATCAGCTTTTGCACGATAAACTATCAGCTAAATTTGCTATTCCAATCTCCTTGTACATTCTTTTCGTTGGGGATTTTATTTAAAGCTACTATGGGTGGCTGGAAAAAGACGCTTAATCAAGTGAAAAATTAGCGCCATAAATAATCTGGAAAAAAAATCGTTGAGTTGCGAGGCCAATTTGTAGAGTATGCAACTATAAGCGCTACTCCAAATTCATTCCCGTAACTGTTATTTCGCGAAGACATACTGCGTTGGAAACCCAAACGTCAAGTGATTCACTGTTTTTGAATTTTTATTTATCGACTAAGATGTAGATTGAAATATATTGGATTGGAATATCCATTTTCTGTAGGTTTAATATTTTGGATTTGTAGAATTGCCCACCGTTTCTCGCTAATTGCGTTTGACTACTCATCCAGTCAAGTTAAGTTATCCAAAACTGCTAACCCAACTGTTCTTTTTTGGTTTGCCTACCCAGGATTGCTAGAGTTGTTTATTTTCCTGCCAGATAATACTACACTCTTATTATTGACTAGCAGAGAACAAGGCTTCCCCCGCGTATTCCCTTGTGTTTGTTTTTGTACCGACTTTTGGATAACTTTTTTACGCTTTTTTTCAGTCCTCTTCTTGTGTTCATTAGGCATCACTGTAGCCTCTTATCACGTTTTGTAATGTTAAAAAATCGGAGCTTTGTAATGTTAAAACATCCCATCTTCCAGCTTTATAAGGTTACTTCCTTTTTGGTTGAGCTGTAGCCTCCCACAAAGTTTCGCTGCAATCGGAGGTCTCCAGGGCTGGAAGCAGCCCTACTTCCTGCCCAGAAAGGCCACGTCCTGTTTTATGACGTCACTGCACACCTATTTTCTACCCTACGTTCTTAGTGCCCAAAACCGCCTTACGTCCTGTTTAGCGGATCACTTCAGGTTAAGTGAGGTCACTTTCAATTCTGTTTTAGACCTTCCAATGTCTATGAGGCTGAGCTATAGCCTCCTGCAAAATTTTGCTGCAATCGGATGTCGCTAGGGCCGGAAATAGCTTTACTTTTTGTCCAGAAAGGCCTCTCCCTGTTTCTTGACGTCACTTACTGTGCCTCTGTTTTCTCCCCTGCGTTCCCATGGAGGTTTCGTCCAAGTTTGGTATCGATCGGACAAATATTGTGCCTCTTATAGTCGGCTAAGTGCCTTCAAAATGCATATTTGACCCTATAATGTCACGTCCGGTTTAGTGACGCCACTTTCGGTAGGCCTAATTCACTTCCTTGATGTTACTCCATGTTCGTGCCAAGTTTGGCTGCGATCGGTTCACCCGTTTGGACGCCAACACTGAACATACAGACAGACACACAAACATTAGCGCTTTATAAATAAGATTAGTCCTGATGGTATTAAGTTTTTAAGTACATATTTTACAAGGATAAGATTTTCTTTTTATGTATGACATCCAGTTTGATCTGTCATCGCTATTTGTTATTGGAGATTACTAAAAGTAACAATATCTTCTGGTCATTATTGTACATGTTGTTTTACTACGGTTTTATAGGCGGAAGGGAAAAGAAAATTAGGGGTAGTCTAAATAGCAAACCCGAAACGGAAGGATTGGATTTTACGTTGTAGCTTCTGTAAACGTTAGACAACTATGTTAATTTTTGCTACATTTTCAAATCAATGTTTTGAGTTTTCATTCTTATCTTGTAAAACTGTTACTGAAGCAGAATACTTTCTTTGCGCCATGTAAAACTAGAGCAAGAACTTGTCGTCGTTTTTTGATATCAAAACCTTCATTACAGTTGCATAAAAGAGAGGTATTCACGTTAATTAATGTCGCCAGGATTGCTGGAAAGATAACAAAAGTGATCAAATGAGCTGTTCTCAGTGTGTGATATTCTGAAAATAGATTGAAAGAAAAAAACATTTTTTCGTTTTCGTAACACTGGGATATGAAATGAAGGGCCAACAACTGAATCATTTTGTTTTGTTGGTGTTAACACATCCAATGCGTTGAAATATATGCTACTTAATGTAGAATACTTAATATATGATTAACAGTGAACAGTCTCCTTACGTTTCGTTTTCTTTCGTAACAGCTGTGCTCTAATATCGGATTATTTTTAAACTTTGCATGCTTTTAGGTTGCTGTTTCAAATGCTAATACATGCTCAGGTTTACCAGAGTCAAAGCCTGTTTCCCAGTTAAAAAGTTTCTCGGGCATTGTTGAATTGCTTAGGTGGCTACATGAAGAGGCTACTCTTCTAACCTTTTTACCAAGAAATACATCTTATCCAAAATACTTGGAGTTCTCCACTACTCTTGTTTGCTATTATTGCTGTATGTGGATTCGCCATTTGATATCTTGGTTCCATTTTTCATTTCCCTTCCTACCATACCATTTTTCTCCATAACTACTGCACCCTCCTTTGCTATCCTCAGATGCACAGTGATTAACATTTTTCAACACTTGGCTCGTCACCCAAATTTTGCAGGTTAATCCCATGTTCTAATCAAACCTCCTCAGGTTATTTGTAGTTGTTAATGAAAAGCCTCTTTCCACCTGTGCATTCTTGGCAATGCTCATTAGCTTTTGTACTTTCTTTTTCGTCTTCGTAAACGGATCGTCGTATGCATGTTTTACGTTGTTCAGAGTGGCCTCTTGTCTTCTGAAACCACTTTGATTTAGACCGTCTATTCGGTGTTGTGGACCATAAACTCCGTTTTGTTCCAAATAAGTCTGGGATTAGGACGCGCTTTTACTACACATATCCACTGACCGTGTTATTCAGCTGGGTCACAGCTAGCTGGTCCCAGTACTTATGTTTAATACAGTAAATGTCATACCATTCCTTTGCCATCCTCAGGCCAAAGATGGGATTTCGTGCCCACTTGGCACATATAAAACCATGCTCCTTCTCTATTACCCCTCCAACTACCTCCCTGCGCAGGTCGCCCAGAGTAACTCATGGAAGAGCTTACTCAGATGTCGTAACAACCGTAACTTTGTCTCGCCTGGTTCGATAAAAGGTAAGAATGACTAATTTACACATCACTACCTGCCCTTTGTAATAAATCTTATTAGCCAAATATGTTTCTCGTGCGAGACCAAACTCTTCTACTGCCAAAACCACCCCTACATCAATTACGTCTTGATTGACAGCTTTACCTTTAACCATACTGTTTACTGCCCTCTTCATTTCCTTTTGCAGCATTCCCATTACAACCTGTCTTCTAAGATTGTACTTTCACCTCGATTAGCCTCAAGCAGGTCGTTCGATTAAATTTTTTTATCTATGTGGTATCTCTTGTTGGTTCATGATAATCTTCGCATCTTTCGGCTCAATACAACTTGCTGCAGTACCCTTAAAATGGCCTTTTATCTGCAGCGCCATCTCTGGTGAACCACGCTGCTAAACAGGCCTTTCTCATTCGATCATCACAGTGCTCACCTGCTCCTTTATTTTGAGTATTTTATGTTATTCATTTCTGGTTCTCCGTTTACGATCCATGGACTACTACGACTTCTCCATTACCCTTTATCACGTAGCTGAGATGCTGCATATACTTCAAGGATTCTTTGTTCGGGTACTTACTTTTCAAAAACACAAAGCAAAGTGTACTGAAAGCATCACCAGATTTTAACCTGAAGAGTTTCAGCCTTGCACACGACTTTACATGAGTCTGCGTTTTGGAATTTTTGCCTACAGAGTCGAGCATCATACGGTGCTGGCTGCTGCAGTTTGCTCCAGGGTAAGTTTTTTCTTTGGTAGCAGCATTACGGGACCTCTTGTTGATGGTGATAAAGTCATCTGATCTTTTAACTGGTTTGGGATGCTCAAATTAAGTATTTTTTAGAGATTGACTATTTCCTTCAGGCCACTGAAGCAAATAATTGACAACAACTATTTCGTATTACCAACTTACTTGAACCTGAACCGTAATACTTTTTTTCCAGATCAACTTTATTTTTTGTCATTTACAAATGTACAAAAACGGTAAATTTGAAGTCCTAGATGTTGTCCTCCCTATTGCAGTTTTTTTTCAGAAGCCATACAATACCTGTATTGAAAGAGTAGACACAACGCCAATATTATTGCCCTACCAACAACAGTTCACCATCTTTGGCTAACATTCGTATTCCTAATTTATCCTTTCCCGGTCCAGAGTTGATTAAAAAAGATTCATTCAGCTATGGCTTTTTATCTTACTGTATTCTTCGATTTATTCACATCATCGAGAGCATGCAGCTGCACGAAGGTGGGAGGATTAGGCCCCCATTAACCACAGGCCTCTATCAGGAGAGGAAGGTAGGGGGACAAAATTACACATCCTCTCAGAACGTCTTGTTTTGAAATGAAATTTCATTTACAGAAGCTTTAGGAAGCTCAATAGATGCATCACGTTAGAGACTTAAAAGTGCGTACTACAAATGATTCTACATTTGCCACTCATTACTATGCTGCAATTATAGAAAAGGATTCGACATCAGCATCAGTAGCTTCATACAATATCTCAGCTTAACGCATTTCAGTCAACTTAGCTATGTAATTTGCTTTGAATTTCCTCTTCTTTTCTTCGACAGGGACCCGAAATATACCCTCTTCACGTCGGGTTCTATTAGTAAATCTAGCAAAGAGCATTATCCTTGAAACCATAATAATTTACCTTACGTTTTACTCATGTTTCTTCCACAACGACTGGTTTTACCCCTTTTTTGTTCCCATTAAACACCCGTACAAACAAATGGCACGGAAAAATTACTTTTATGAACCTTGGGGAATGTACAATTAATCAACTAGCATGCCACCTATCTCACTCTAGAAGTACATTTCATGGCATTTAATGTGAAAAGTACTCGACTTACATTTAAACCTTAGGACTTCGGTTCAAACCAGTTGTCATGAAGACGTTACTCGTTTTATGCACTCCAACGGATGTCTCTTCTGCACTGAGCTTACACCATTAGACGTTAAGATTTCTTTGGATAACTTTGCAAATTGATAATTTTTCAATTTGTTACACATCCCAGAAAAGTCATTTGTATCAGCAATATTGATTTGTTGAAGTTTCATCTTTGTAGTGTAGTGTACGTTTGTTTGTTTTTTCTTTTCTTGTTTCACAATTAACATCCAGTGTTTATAAGGAAATGAAATAATATCTACCCTGAATTCGATTAGTCTTTGGTCTAATCGAATTCTGCGACAAATTCAAATTTGTCGCAGGTAAAAAAAGCGCTTATTTCTTGCTGTGAATTACCAGTTTTAAGATTATCCCGTTACAGTCATTATTTCTTATAGTACAATTATTTTTGTGCAACAATATATAATTAGCTTTTTTTCTAAGTTAAAGCTTAAATAGTGCTTATGAAGCAAAGTGCCACAAAATACTATAAGAATGGAGACAATAATAAGCAGGAAGAATAACAGCTCATAAAAACTAACTACTTATCATTGAATAAATATGTACATTTTCAGTGATTAACGTTAACATAAAAGTTTGGTAGGACACAGTAACATAATTTGAGAGGTAATTTTCAATCCCTGATACTTGCTCTAAAAACAAACACTCGTTTTAAAACCTCAAATCTACCCTTCTGTTGTCTATTGAAATATACACAGAACTGGTCTTAGTTTCACTTTTATTCATATAAAATTTCGTCTGTGTTCTACAGAAAACGAAAGTACCAGTTACTGAATAGTAACGTGTGAAAAAGGATAAAAGAGACCTCAAGTAACTCTTTTCTGTCTGTATTGAAACCTACCAGGAACACCCACAAACTCTAAAAGAAAATATAGAGTGGTCTAATTGGTGTGACGGTAAACATGGAATGTATGAGGGCTGCTTAAGGCAAAGCATAGCTCAAATTGATAGATTCCTAGACAATAAGCGAATGGATTACACAATTGGCACAAGGCAAATGAATAGGATACAGTCAATGCCCATCATCTCGAGCCGCCAAAGGACTATCGATTTTGTTTCTGATAGCGAATGCTTGAGATTTCGAATGTTTATGTAGTATTGAATGCCCATAGTTGATGAATATTGGAAAAATTAAATTCACTTTATCCAAAGAAGTTGACGAATAAGAGGAAGGAAAAGATAACAAGAAATTTTAACTGCCGAAAGACATAATCTGTCTTTCTTGAAAAAATTGAACTGCAGCTTTCTTAACGTACAATGCCCTTAAGCATCTAATCATGCACCTTAAGCACCTGATCATGCATTTTAAACACCTGATCATGCACCTTAAACACCTGATCATGCACCTTAAGCACTTGATCATGCACTTTAAGCACCTGATCATGCACCTTAAGCACCTGATCATGCATCTTAAGCACCTGATCATGCACCTTAAGCACAGATTTATTTTTCTTTCCTAAGTCAAACTAAAAATTGATAATTTTTAATTTAAATGTTATGGTGAATTTATTTTGTGTTGAATACATCATGCTTTGAATGCCAATTTCATCTTTAATAAAATTGATCTTAATAGTATCGAGCTATTAATACTTTGAGGAAGTAACATCCGCAAGAATTGATTCAATTGTGGTATTCAAACCTCTTTGTAACTCCCGTAACGTCTGTTAATTCTGTAATAACAAAGGTGCTGGTTAAAGTAGTGCTGATAACATCTACAATTAGTTCTGTTTTCCTGTTGGAAGAGAGAATTTATTTGCAAAAGGATTGGAGAGATCTCCCTATTGAGACTACCAATTTGTATTTGTAAGTAGCCAATGTTCCATTCAAATATGCTTGTTGAGAAAGAAAAGAAAAGAAAGGAAAAGTATATTTTAATAAATAACATTAGAAATGTTATTTATGTTTTACTGGAATAAAATATGATCCTTTTTCTGCGCGTAAGCATTAGCTTTATCCAAAAATCCTTAAAGGTTTGATCTAATGGATAAAGATCTTCAAAGCGTTCAAGCATTTTGTTAGAAATAAGAAAAAGATGGAGATAACAAAACGTGAGATAAAGTGAGCCCGGAAAAATTTAATGGTAAAAGGTCAAAGTTCTCAGAACTTTTTATTGAGGTCAGTTTATGGTAGTTTTTTTGCAGCTAAAAGTGTGTAAACGCATGGAGTTGGAGTAATTGTAGTGCAGGTTTCATGCGCCCTGAAAATCGCCTTTACTGCATATGAAATAGGTGGCTTTTGTCTTTGACACACTTTTTTTTTAAAGACACTTTTTTCAGATGTGCAAATTTGGAGGCATGGAATCAATTTCAGATCTGTTGCTGTCGCCACTTTTTGATGCCAACGAAGGCAAAACTATTTTGATCAGGAAATTAATGCCTTTCATATACGCAATTAATATTGTTCTGGCGTTAGAGCTAATTTTTGCGAAGAATATAGGTTAATATCATGTATGAATGCTGTTTGGCAACCAACCAGGTGTCAGGTAAGGATAGGATAAGTGTCCGTCAGCTACTCTTTGACGGTCTATAGCCTCCATCTCGGGCTTAAGCTCAGTCATCATTTCCTGATAATACCTGGATACTAGTTCTTTACCAGCGTCATCCTCTAGTGCTTTTGCGTAATCGAACATCTTATCATACCGAATTGTACCAAGATTTATAGATATAAAACTTTGGAGCTACAAGGGAGAGAACAAAGAGAATATTTGGTAATGTAAAGCAGAACATATTACAAACAAAATTAAATGCAATAAACTCCTTCTCTCACTGCTTTTCAACATACATATGTGATCTCTATATGTATCCGTATATACTATCTGTAATATCTAAAGATGTACACATTTTCATATTATTATTGCCTTGTGATATATTATTCCTGACATTTTCTGAAAGAAAACTTACTTTTAATGTTAATTTTCCTTTGTCTTGCTAAAAAATTGTGACTATTAAAATCAGAATAATCGCCGTCTTAAAATTTTTGTTTTGGAAATGCCATCTAAAGAAAATATTACTGCTTTTACTAGAAGAAATGTTATTATATAAAGTGAATAAAAAGATTGTTGCTGGTTAGACTTTTAATATATCTGTTGAAAGCTGCAGTTCTCTGCATCTTAAACCAAGTCAAAAGGGTTTGTGCACCTTTCCGTTAAGCAATACTTATAATTGGATGCAAAAAGACCACATTTTATGCGAATAGTTAAAGGAATAAACTCTTACTTTGATATGAAGAAGGATATATATGATTTATCAGATTCTTCATTTAGTGTAAAATGTGGAGCCCTGGCGATAGGTATTTTGAACTGCTTTGTTAAAGTGCCACAGAGAATTTATGATTACACAAGCGAAGAATTCCATAGCATGTATTAAGCTGCTCAAACGGGTTATAGCTGAATCAGGAGGTTATAAAGAGTTTAATTTATGCCGCTTTCCGTAATACGACAAGAAGCAACTTAGGTCCAAAGGATTAGCTGCCAGGAAATTTTTCTATTTAAGATTTCCATTTTCTTTCTTCGATCTGTTCCACAAATTCCCTAATCTCCGAAAAAATGGAACAGGTTGTAAGTTCCCGTTTTTCAAAGGAGGGAACAAGTTGTAAAAGATGTCATGCCAATTACTATTTAACAATGCCAGGGTGTCAATGGAAATTTTGATGTGTAAAGTAAAAACCAGTAAAAAACCGCTATTTTTCAAGCTTAATTTTTTTCCATCGAGAGCCTTCAAGGTCCTCACGGATCAAAGAAGCAGCTGTTTTTCTAGGGATAGTCATATCGACGTTTTAGAACCTCATGGACACATTATTGGTAGTTTGTGTTCCATCTTTTAAAAATAATTTCAACAATAGTAATTAGCCCTTTTCTTGCGAGCGAGCTGTCTTTCTTTTTCTCCGCCTTTCTTTCTCCCACCTCTACTTTTATTCATCTTTCTATCTATCTATCTATCTATCTATCTATCTATCTATCTATCTATATATATATATTAACCTCTATTTCCTTTATTCTTAAAAAATTCACTGTACTTTCTCTTTCTCAGTGGCCAAAAATCGCTCTGAAAAGTTTCTCTTAAGAACTCCTGATGCAAAACTTCCTCGAAAGTTTTCTCCACGGAAATTGGCGTCTCAGAAAGTTGCTCTTCGGTTATAACCCCGCTGAAAGTGCTCCTGTAAAGATTGCGCAAAATGCTTTTGGAATTTATCTGAGGGAGTCGTGTAGGAGTAAATTTTCGTGTAAATTTTCAATCATGCCACCTTGCCACCTATATGTAGTGTTTCTCATCTTTTCTTCAGAATTAATGTTCCAGCCATATTTTACTTGACACCACTTAATTTTGATGTTTATGTCTTTGATCAATTTTTCATTTCTACTTCGTAGACCCTACTAACCCTTGAATGCAATAATTTGTTTTCTCAAATATTTTGTTAGATACTTACAGGTTATATTTTGTACCATTGGCCACTTAAAAATGAAATTTCAAACAAAAAAAGGACATTCAAATACAGGGTTAATATATATTTTTTAAGGAAAAAGTGCTTTGATCTTCCTATTGCCTTGACTATACCTCAATCCAATCTAATTGCTCCATTCGCCAGATAGAAAGATGAATGGATGGATGGATGGATAGATAAATAGATAGATAAATAGATCGATAGATAGATAAATAGATAGATAGATAGAATCTATAGCAATAGAATCAATACTTAATTAGAGTTGAACTTACAATAGCAGTGGTTTTTCCGGGCAGGTCCAACAGGTATGGGTCTGGACCAGGATTATTGGGATCTTCATAAAGTTTTGTTGGCATATTTGGTGAAAATGCGCCATAATCGATAATTGGATAATTAACGGCAGTGTGTTGTATTACAAGCCAAATGCAACGGAATAGAAAATCGGCAACTTCTTGCTTTGACAAAAATGCTGATGGAAGCCCTCTGATCTGAAAAACAAGAGGAAATGTATTTTAATGACAGCAATGGGTCATGTGTAACACGTGTATGTAATATGAAAATGGAATATTGAATTAGGGCTCCTTACCCCAAAGTACATTTCTACGAAACTATAATACTAATTAATAAGCTCGTCGTTATTTTAACTGTAATCGTTTTTATCCATAACGATAATATTTACTATTGTCGTCATTAATAACTTTTTCGAAATAAAACAACTATTTACTATGCTATCTGTCCTCAGGCTAGATACATCACAAACATGTTTACCTGGGGTTGTTAGTCTTAAAGTTGAAAAGATTGTTATTCTTCTTGTTCTTGGAAATATAATGACTAAACGAAACAGCCTAGCAACATGGAAGTTTCGAGGCAACACGCAGAAAATTCATCAAGTTAATATTACAGACTGCATGCCATAATAGCCCCTGATGGAATAGTAAATAAGTAAATATTATCAAGACAAAACCTTTACAAAAGCGAGAAAAATTTTTTACGTTAGAAAATACCCAGGTTGGGTAATAGGGTAAGACGGAGCATTCATAATGCCTGGAGTGGGGCTCGAAGCCGATCTTGGCAATAATTTTTTTTGCTTGTTTTTTGTTTTTTCCCCCAAATTTTATTGTCCAATCTCATTGAACAACTTCTTCTTTTAGTAATAATAATATTTTTTGAGAAGTATAAATATGAAAATGCATTTATCATTTCTCGTTTCATTGACGATATATTTCGAGAAGTGCCGTGGCTTAGTGTTAACTGCAGTCGACTGTTACCATAAGGTTCTGGGCTCTATTTCTTGAGCTAGTAAATACCTTGGAACTTTACAAAAAAAGAAAAAAAAGAAGGACATTGACAAAAGTTTAAGTGAAATCTCATAAAACATTTTGGGTACCGTCAATTCAGCATAATATCTCTTATTACAGTCATGATAAATGCAAGACATACGCGACTGCTGAACTTGCTGATGCTGATCCCAATGCCGATGCTGATGCCGATGCAATGATTTAAGGTAGAGAAGAGGATCAAGTCCACAATCCACTATTCTAAACTTTTTTTCAGCTATAAATTAAGGATTAAAATACTTTGACACTCAATTGTTTTGGGGCTTTTAATCTCCTCACAGCCTATAGTAAATCTAGAATGAAACTGATGTAACGTGTGGCCTTATGAATTAGTGTCTATTTAAGTCAAGTTATCATCGCATTCCTATTCATACCGTGATGTTGTCCTTTTTTAAGACAACCTCCAGTTTACTGTCAGAAAATATCTCAAATGCCTTTTCGAAACTAATAACAAATACTCCGAAATATTACAGTTCTACTAAAATAAGAACATTTAAGTTATGTAAAACTAATACAGTATGTCAAATGATTGTTCACAGTTTATCATCCAGCTAAACTTTGTAATTTATCTCAGTAAGAAAACATCAATGTTAAATCTCTGTTGGATCTAAAATCATCCGCGTATAAAGGTCTTTAAACATTAGCTTACCATTCCGTTTCCTCCATCTGGTGTCACAATGCCATCTGCTGATAGTTCATTCATAAGAGATTGGAGTTCTGTGTCTCCTACAACATCATCATCCGAACTGTAATACCTGGCAGTGGTAATAAAATGACTAGTGACATTTTAGTGTCATATTTGGGAAGAATTACTTAAATGTAGCACTGGTTTATTCAAAAATTGATCAGCATTTTTCATCGGTTAGTGAATTCTAAAATTTTACTACCTGGAGATCTGAACATTCAGTAAGTGATAATCACAAAAATGTATGAAGCGAAAGAAGAGATGCTGTGTACATTGGACGACACAAGTTCAAATTCTATTAAAATTATGGTTCGCTTTTGAAATTTTTTCCAATGAAAAATGTTGCTTGATCGCTATGATTACAAGATTAAGTAATGACATCCTTTTAGCTAGATATTGACGTAAAATTATACAAAAACTCTGAATTGCTAAGAATGGAGATTCGAGTTATTTAACAGAACCTCGGAGAAACTGGAAAATAAAGACGAATAAAATGTGATGTCAAAATACGAATGTGCTCAGAAAAAAGTGAGATCATCTAAAATATAGAAAATAACAATTAACATTTACAACGAATAATAGTGATTAACAATCCAAATTCACACTGTATTTGATCCTATATGAATTGCTCTAATATTAGTTTAAATATCCTATTAAAATGTGATCTTCATTGTCACTAAGAGAATTATCATTAAGGCTCAAAAAGGAATTGAATGATACTAAAACTACTGTATGACGATGTACGTCTGCGGTTTGGAGTATCCTGTACATATGAAATTGACTGGATTTGTTAATGGGCAATGAAATATGATACTTACGTCTCCGCCACATCTCTTCCAAATCTTTTCAGGATGTCATATATTTTTTGACCATCATCACGGTATGGGAAAAATGGCAAAAGTTCTTTGTCATCAAGACCCCTTCTCTACATTTGATTGCGGTATAAAGAAATGGTGCAAATAGATTTAAAAAAGCAGTGGTGGATATAATAATACTTTAAACAAAATAGAGAATATACCCTATGAAAATCACCAGGAGTTGTAATCCTACTGACACTGACTTTTTCTTTAGGTCTCCATAAACCAGGAAAGGAACGTGTTTTGTCTACAGCTGTTTTACTGTTTTCCTTTTTGTACGGATATGCCTATAGCTCACACTATTACAACCTACCTTCTTTCGTACTGGTTTATGGTTAAATTGAAAGAATGATGTCATAATTAAAGATACATAATAACTTTTTTCAAGAAAATCAAACTAATAGATAAACAAATGATTTTTCATGAAAGGACTCTCGAACAAAACTTGCTATTAAAAGAAGTGTCAAATTTCTAATAATTTTCAACTATTGGCATTTACTGTAAATAAGTAAAATTTAAAAGTGATAATAGTTTTCTTGAAAAACCTCTCCCCAAAATAGACAGATTTTTACTGAAAAACAGCCAAATTGCTGGGCACTTTTTCAAAATTCTTTTAAAATTCTTCTTCTTAAATATTCGCATGTTGCAAAAATCCATATGAAAACGTCAACATTTTCATCTTTTAAATGTGTTTATATTTTTAGACTGAACTTTAAGAGAATAGAACAATCGTATTTCATTGCCAATTAGTGGCACTCGATTATAGGCTGCACAAAATAAAGTTTAGGAAAAATGAAGTGGTCTTGGATATAACTCGAACTTTCTTATAACCAATCTCCAATATAGAAATTTTTACTTTCGAGAATGCATGTTAAAAGACATATTTCAGGTCTCTGATTCGTTTGAAAATTAAGGATCAAATCAGTTTGCCAGACGCTACAGGTGTTGGCAAAAAAACGTAATGTGCACTCATGGATTATTTTGCTCTACACCGAAAATACATCACAATGAAAATGAAATACGGTGTTTTCTTCAAAAAAATACCAGCTGCTTGTGTTTATAAGCTACCGTTGAACTTAAGCTGCATGAAAAGGTACTAAAAAAGAACTAAAAGCCAAGTCTTACAATCTGTGAAATACTTATTCTCTTTAAGTAAGAGTTATGATTGATCTTCCAATTGGGTAAGTAATACGTACCACCAACAAAGCACTTCATGTTATTTTCCGTCAGTTCTTGCTGAAAGATGGGCGTGACTATTACGTGCAAACCAATATACATTTTTGTCTCTATAGCTATGTCAAGAAAAGTTGGAATATTTATCTCTTAAGGGGTGGATTGATAGAACCAGGGAAAGAGGAAGACAAAGAGTCACTTATTTTGATAAATTAGCCAGAGAGAGAGAGAGAGAGAGAGAGAGAGAGAGAGAGAGAGAGAGAGAGAGAATTTCAATCCCAAATAAGGTGTTTTCTGGTTTGAATGTTTGGACTTTTCTTTAGATGCAACTTAGTATTTTTTTCAGCAGTTGTTTTAGAGAATTGCACACTGTTTATTTTCACAATGGGTGCGTTGACCTAAAATTGCATATCTTGATTTAAAGTGGAATGTTTCTTGAAATATCAGCAACATACTAACAGAAACGGTATAGAAACTAGGCACGTTTTGTTTTGCATATACAATAATAAAAATTCGATTGTCTTTGAACAGAGAATTAATTATATCCTACTAAAAATTGATTTTTTTCAGGGTCGCCGTCTGATTTCCCCTCATATTTATTTGTGATGTAAACGTTTGTCTGGGTATTTAATTGAATGGAATTACTTGGGTGTTCCCCCCTGGAGAACTTTGAAAACTGGTTTGTCCCTTCGTAACAGGCAATCTGATAGGGCCATTATACATACATTAATTTGCATTTGACTTGGCATTCCATTTTATCTTTTCTCCGATATTTTAATAGCCCATGGAACCCTAATCGTGGGAATCTGCTACACAATTATTGATAATGGTATAGTTAACATACCATTATAGATTTCATATTACTATAGAATTAATATCTTCATATTGCTGTGATTCCAGCAATATTTCAGTAGACTGCCACGGGTTACATGTACATAATTTTTTTTAACGAAACCCATCGTTGTGTTTTTTCTCCTTCTTATCCAATTGCTTGAGAGCTAGCTAGATTTTTGCTACGGAACATGTACTTGTCACGCAAAATGGGTTATTGTTAATAAGATTGCTCATAGTCGAGAGAAGGCGTGGTTTAATGGTTAGTGCAGTTCTCAGTGGGCGAGGAGAATTTGGAACTTGCTTGAAAAAAAAGCCATTGCTTGCTGTCAGAAAGGGCGTCGAAGAAATTTCTCACTGCCAAAACAAAGTCCCTCTGAACGGCAGCGTCTGAGCCACAATTGCTGGGGGGAAGGGGGGGGGGAATGACGTTAAAATTCAAATAAATAAAAAAAAGGTTGTTCATAGCCTGGGGTACATTTCTAAAGAGACCAGAGTTGAGTTAACTTTTCTTTGTGCTGTCGTTGCACACAAATGGATTCAATGCAGCATCTTTGCATTGAATTTACCAATTTTCAGCTGCTTGTGTATATTGGTTGCATTCAGGATACGTCCAAAAATAAGTTGGACTTAACAATTAAACACCGGACAGTAAAAAAGTAAAATTATCAGCAAAAAGAGGATTTATGCATTAAATGTTGTAATTATTATAATGATCTCATTAAAAGGGTAGCAATAATATTTGTTGTACAATTACAAAAAAATTGTTNGCCTGTGTGGTCGGACAGCGAGCGCGCACAAAACAGCTCCCGTGACAAAAAGAGAGCGCCCGTGAGCGGGTGCGTCTGAGCCAGAGGGGGGGGGGGGGGGGGGGGGGGAATGACGTTAAAATTCAAATAAATAAAAAAAAGGTTGTTCATAGCCTGGGGTACATTTCTAAAGAGACCAGAGTTGAGTTAACTTTTCTTTGTGCTGTCGTTGCACACAAATGGATTCAATGCAGCATCTTTGCATTGAATTTACCAATTTTCAGCTGCTTGTGTATATTGGTTGCATTCAGGATACGTCCAAAAATAAGTTGGACTTAACAATTAAACACCGGACAGTAAAAAAGTAAAATTATCAGCAAAAAGAGGATTTATGCATTAAATGTTGTAATTATTATAATGATCTCATTAAAAGGGTAGCAATAATATTTGTTGTACAATTACAAAAAAATTGTTAGAAGGTGTAGAATTGTTAGAAGACAGTAAATACCAACGTTATGCTAGTGAAATCTAATGGAGTTTGGGGGTTTGTAGTAAATTTGCTTCCTCTGTTAGGTAAACCGGTCTTTGTTGATGGGCGAAGCCCTCCAATACAAAGGTAAAGTTAGTATTTCATAGATCCTGGTTGGTTTTAACTTGTTCATATTACCATTTTAAATAAAAGTTTCATACAACGCGTGAGATTACTCAGTCTACTGAATTTTAAAGGGATGTAGATTTCTAATCGAGCAATAAAATCACGTTAAATAATTAAGGGTTTAGATTGTGAGAAAGAGAATACCAAGTACATGGCAGAGCCGATACAAAGGTACATCAAGATTAAGGAAGATACTATTATATCAGGACCTATGTTTTTTTTGGCTTGAACACCAACAACATCAGAATGAAGACACTGTGAGTAGCTAGGCAGCAAGTAAGTAGCAAGTATTTAATTTGTATGGACAATAAGTAGCAGTCACTTCAAAGGGAAAAATTCTTATAGCCTGTTACTTGTTAACCGTTATTGCGGAAAATACTTTATGAAGAAAAATGCTGAAAAGAACATTTTTTATCTTGACAAATAGAATAAAAGCCCTGATCTAAAACACTAACCTGCATATCTTCAACCAGATCGTTATCCCTCCAATGCATTTTTAGAAAGCCTTCGTTGAGCAATCGAAATGTTCCCACATGACCCATCCCAAATAATTTATGCATATATGCTAGTTCATTTGTTAGCTTTGGAAAACCATAATTATTAACTGGAATCATTCCACGGCAGTGATACTTGAGAATTTGATGAAGAGGATGTTTCTTGGATAAGTGTCGTGGGAAGCAAACACAAATTGGCTCCATTCTCAGATGCGTTCGCAACAAATGATCATAGATTTCAACAGAAGCAAAGTCAGCTGTTTGTGCCATACCTTTGGCAATATTCCATTTATGTCCATCGTCTGGAGTATAAACCGGGGACTCTTTGTTATAGAATTAAGAAGAAAGATAATTTTTAATTACTTACTCATGTATAATTACACACACACACATATATATATATATATATATATATATATATATATATATATGGTGAGAACTACAAAAAAATCAACAAAACTTAGTTTAGAACTGTCAGTTTTGTTGACTTTATTGTCGTGCACCATATGATAGCTCTAATATTCTTATATTATTAATCACTGTATATAGATCATAATTACATTGATACTGNAGTCAGCTGTTTGTGCCATACCTTTGGCAATATTCCATTTATGTCCATCGTATGGAGTATAAACTGGGGACTCTTTGTTATAGAATTAAGAAGAAAGATAATTTTTAATTACTTACTCATGTATAATTACATACATACACATATATATATATATATATATATATATATATATATATATATGGTGAGAACTACAAAAAAATCAACAAAACTTAGTTTAGAACTGTCAGTTTTGTTGACTTTATTGTCGTGCACCATATGATAGCTCTAATATTCTTATATTATTAATCACTGTCGATAGCTAATAATTACTTCGATACTGATATATGTATATATATAGTATATATAGATATATACAGTATATATACAGTATATATATTACAAGACTTTACCCTATTAAGCAAGGACATTCATTTTTGATTAAGAATTAACTTGATGATCTGCCCTTTGCACATGTTTCCTAATTCGTGTGCATAGCAGTATGATTCCAATGCCCAGTCTCGAAAAACTGATTGGAAAATAGGGCTAAAAAATTAAGCACCTCTTAAGAACCTCTACCTTCCCTTAGACAAAGGTCATGAACGTGATAATAATGATGATAAAAATAATGGTTACTCCCTATGGTTTCACGGTATCGATTAACGAATCCATTGCATATTTACAGCACATCCAATTACATGACTTCACCACTTATTTATACATCTAGCAAAATAATGGTTTGGGATCCCTAGAGAGATTAAATGACAGTGGTATTTCCAGGAAAGAAATGTCGTGGAACTTGTATATTGAAGAATGGTAAAGGATCACAGAACACACCACAGTAAGAAACTTTTTACGCCGATGTCAAGGTTATAAGATACATTAAGAAAAATAATGGTGCAACTCTTTATAATATTTAATGGCAGGACACTGTTCTTTAGTTTGACCCTGCAAATCTGAAAAAAGTCGTCACCAGTTTAAAACCCCACAATGAAGTCTCATTGAATTGTTAACTTATCTTTTAGGTTTTGTAATTGAGATTAGATGAATCTAATGCCCAGGCAGCATTAACAAGTTGAAGATCAATCTATAGTTATCGATACACCAATCTATGATTGGTGAATACATACCTAGTATTCAAAGAAAAATTACCAAAACTCTTTTGGTATGGAGGTGGCTGTTCAGCAAAGCAAATAGGAATAAGGCATTCTCATACAAAACAGACTGCCTTGAAAATACGCTGTTGAGCTTCTTTTCCAGAACATAGCACTCGTTATTCTTAGTACATGTAAAACAAAGTTCCAATTATAAATCAAATTATTTCAAAGATTTCTGACCTAAATGTATAGCAAATTGGTATTACTTTCTGCTCTACTAGGGGAAGATTATTTATTTAAAGGCCGCTTTTGTGAAGAGTATATTTTGTTTAGGTTAGACGTCTTTTAGTGACTCTTCTGTGCTTCTTTTACAGACAATTATCAAAACAATCAGCAAAGCCAAGAATTCAAGTGCCATTAGGCAATGCAAGTCTTGATCAACAGAGCCATATTCAGAGTTTTGTTTTATCTGTGTACAGTCAGTTTTATTGACAGGCCTCATAGATCATTGATTAAAACAGCTACAGAGTGACCAACAGATGCAGAGTAGAAAAATTTGCAAATCTTGTAAACCCTCATTGTCTAACGTCAGAAATCTGGCCTAACATCTGCTATTAAAAGTACGCCCTTTGATTAGGATACTGTCAGATCCCTATCAAATTAAAAAGATCATATAAGGAAAAAAACCCAAAATGTAGAGTATTGTTAACCTAGGAACCCACACAAACTGCAGTAAAAGAAATCATACTATGTTAATTGGAGCGTAATATAGGCGATATTTAGTTGTTTTTCTACATTTAATTGAAAACAAGTCTCATTTATCATGTTTGCACATACTTTTCGTATTTACTATCAACACTCTTTCCATTCTTTTTTTATTCCTATGCTTACTTTGCTATTATTCCTTGGTCGCTGGTGAGCAATAGCCTTTAAAAGCATTTCGTAACATAGATTGGACTTTACTATAAGTCACATTTTTGCATTATTTTCTGTGTGTGCTAGTATTCAATCTATACAGTACATATAGGCACGAATAAACGATGGTAACGGTAAACCAAACAACAAAAATACTTTGCCATTCTTAAACAGTAACATCTTGTTTGTGAAGGTCCTTTATCTACTTTTTTAATCTCCGAACTGAAACTCTTCCACTTACAATTTTGTAAAGTTTATGCAGATAAGTATAACATACCTGGTTTATAGTCCATTTGAATTGCCGCTACTTTAAGCTCCGGAGTCATTTTCTGTGACTTCCCAATAGCAAAAAGAATTATTGGAGAAGTGCTTTCTCTCATTACCCTATTATCAGTTGGATCTGTGTCCAAAATATCCACAGCGTGGGGAATGTCGTGATAATTGTCGTAATCAATTGCGTAAATCAACCCATTTTCTATTGCCTGTGAATAAAAAGGTACAAATGGTCATAAATGTAGCAAAATGTATCAGGTTAATCATATTGTTAAGTGGTATGGTAGTCCAAGTGATAGATTTACAGCATTTGTTACGGCCAACGATGGAACCTCTGCATAACATATTCACTAAAACCTACACTAAAACAGAGATTCCGATGGAAAAACGCATGAGAATGAGGATAATGGGACTAAGGATACAAAACAATATATATATAGGACCTTTGCCATGTAATGAGCAGTAGCTTTTTCTGAATTACATCTCGACAAAAAGATTGCTAAAGTGACTAGTTGCACCCCTTTTCCAGATCTTAATTTTATTACTGCACTGCATTACTGAACTAAAATAAAGGGCTGCAATGAAATGTATCAAAACAGAATGCAACTTATTTTTTTTCAAATACGAGCTGGCTCAAGCAGAATAGATCTTTCCTGTTTAAGATACTCACTGTTTGAAGAATTCTAGAATGTGTTAAACAAAAAATCTGCTTGCATCAATCATGTTTATAGACTTCTCGAAATTTTTCACTTTAATTCATAATGGGAAAATGCCAGAGATTATCATAGTGTATTGAATAACAGAAGAGACAGTTAACACAGTTATGATGCTGTCCAGTGAGACTAAATAATGGATTCTGTCTACCGATGATGATGATACTGAATTTTTCACGATTCAGACAGGTGTGTTGCAAGGAGATAAACTTGTCGTTGTATTGTTCACTAGTACTCCTGTTTGAATTTACGTACATCGTTTCATTTAATAAGGAATTTTGATTTTACATTTCACAGAGCCAGAGGAAGAAGATAGACACTTTAAAGGGTATAGTTGCTAGCAATGCTGATGACATTGCATAGTTTGCTGACAAATTTGAGGATGCGGCAAATCTCTTACAATCTTTAGAACAATCTACTTTGGTGATTGGGCTTCATATCAATACAAAAAAGATGTGAGTTTCAACCACAAGGGCGATACAAAAGCTTTAAATGGAAAGCCTACATGGGAAATTGAAAGCTATACAAATATCAAATATGAAATCTCACCAGTAGAAGGACACTTGCCAAGTCTGAAATGCTCTCGACAGTGTAAAGATAATTTGTAAATTCAACCCAAACGAAATTGTTTCATAGTAGAATTTGTTCTACTTTATGTTTCTGCACCATTGATAATGACAAAGAAACCCCAAAAGATCTTTGATGGGATGCATACAAAAACGCTTACTTCTGTTTTGAACAAATCCTGGAAGGAACACCCAACAGAAGAAGAACAGTATAGAGAAATTTCTCCAGTAGCCATTCTGGCCAGGAAAAGGAGCGTACAACATGCTGGAGACTGTTATCGAAGAAAAATGACCTAATTAGTAACCTTCTGCTTAGAAGTCTGGGAATAGTCACTCCAATATTGGTTGTCTACGGCTAACCTATATTGACTTCTTCACAAGAGATGCAGGGCTACAGGGGAACTTCTTAAAGCAGTGATGGAGCGCCGAGTCGTCCGGAGAAAGAAAGTAAGTATTTGCCACTCTCCTAATCTAATATACCACAAAATAACCTTTTCTTTCCTATTTAGGTTAAACTTATATTACAGGTTCTTTCCGTAAAGTGTAAGGTGATATAATAACAAATTAAGGTAATATAAGATGACAATTTTCAAATAATATATCAGGCAACCCTTTGCAAAGTCTAACAGAAACGCTTATGGGTAGGAACTGAAACATTGTTACTAAGTAAAATAAAGATATTGGAACAATTCATATGCAGTATAACATAGATGTTGTTATGTACATTAAGCTTAAATTCTACAAAAATAAATTTTGAATATTTCATTTGAAATAACTGAAAATATATATGGACATCAAGAAATTTGAATGTTAACATATTAAATCTATTAAAAAGGTCTTCTGCGACTCCCTAATCTTGTTGTGCAACTCACATTATATGTGAGTTGCAGAACAATATGTACAGTTGCACTAACCATCAAGCCACGGTTCTCATTATATCTAAGTATTATCTGTGGTTAAGTTTATTTCCTCATATTCAAGGAGCACCAAATATAAATAGCTACGCGATTGTAGTTAACAGTATTTTAAAGGGAAGAGAATGACGCAGACTAGCACGTTACATCTAGTCTTCATTCTTTTCTGACGACACTAATACAAAAACAATTCATTCCAACAATAAATATTTTCACGACTTTCTTAACTTTAAATTTGCTAGGAACGCTTGATCTGGCCCGGAATGTCATCGGTCTGTGGTGGGCTTAGCCATATATGAGTGATTGGGATCAGATATTAAACGATTGGGATCAGGAGAAATAGAGGCACATTAAATGGAAAACAGTTTTTTGTTGATTTTTCTTTTATGCTCTTTCACCCTAAGCAAGACTTTGAAGCCACTTTAACGCAAGGGGTTACTTTTTGTATTTAATTTTTTTTCTTTTTACTTCTTAATTTTTAAAAATTTATTGATTTCTTCCATCTCCCAATCTTATCTCCAAAAACACGTACAAACTCAATAGTATGCCAGTTATAGCGAAGAAATAAATTGGGCGCAGTACTTTCAGGGA
Source organism: Morbakka virulenta (assembly GCA_003991215.1). Taxonomy (NCBI): domain Eukaryota; kingdom Metazoa; phylum Cnidaria; class Cubozoa; order Carybdeida; family Carukiidae; genus Morbakka; species Morbakka virulenta. Next base: position 2,542,326 of record RDPX01000055.1, read on the forward strand.
CATGGTCGAGGTTCGAACAATGAACCTTTTGCATGGTAATTTGTTGTTACAATTACTCGACAATTATTGCACTCAGTTGCCAAATAATCAGGTTACAAGTTTAGCCTTGATACTTTAGGTGGTAAGCCTGTGACTAAGATAATTATAAGTACTAGTTCAAATGCACTTTAGTACACACATATTTTTTCACTTTACTACAGAACTAAGTAAACCTTTACAATGGGAGACGCATAAATAGTGCATTTCTAACATAACCAACATGACATCCAATTTTATTTAAATTCAATTAATTTTATATCACACAATTTGAAGTAGAAGAATAAAAATATCCAAAGGCGCAACAATCTGGCTCAAGAAAGAAGAAAATGGAGAAGGATTGTTGATAAAGTGTTTGTACCTGCACAAGCAGAAAAGTTAAATAACTAATTTGGCTTGGATGCGACAAGTGCGGTGATAAAAATATCCAAAGGCGCAACAGAATAAATCTCTGTAACAGGTCCAAGTAGAAATTATCATTAACATTTTGGGGACGTTTTCCAGTTCTTCTTATCATGTTAGGATAACAACTGATAATTATCAGCTGTCATCAAACAATATTTTGACATCTCTATCATTCAATATGAATGATAGAGATGTCAAAATATTGTTTATCCTTATACAGTCAAAATGCATTTTGCTGAGAGACTTCGCTAAGATCCAGACCTCTAGTGAATAGACTTTCTGATTCTCTTATTTCCATTATATTAATGTATTACAGTTGATTTTAAAGACTTTTTTGCTCCCATTTTCGAGTTTTAAGAGTGCTTGGTCTAAAGTCTTGTACTATAATCAAATTGAAAAATGCAACAAATATTGTAATTATAAGAGAAAAAATTTATTTTAGCGATATAATTTTTGTCACCCATACTCACACATGATAAGTTGTAATTTTCTCCTACAATTTTCTGGATTGCCTTTTGCCAAGGAAATGTTTTATTGAGCATTTCATACAACGATTCCCACCTCATTCCAACGTCACCTACATATAATTATTAAAAAAGGTATTATAGATTATTTGCAAGCACTATCGGGTTGTTTATAATTTAATGTTAGCACGGCTTTGGTCTGCATTGATGTGCAGTTCTCTCCAACGTTTCTGATCTAGCGTTTGTTGAAGGTGTCATTAGCCTGACGTACGCTTTCGCTATATGAATGAATGGCTCTCTAAGTTTCAGGCTTAATCCCTTCCTAACAAAGAGCACCAGAGCTGCTGAAATAATATAATGAATCAGCCGTTGTTGCTTGCTATCCATTGTTTTCTTCCTTATGTCCTAAAGATTCTGTTCTTTCTAAACATCCTCCTTAAAATTCACGCAAGAGTACGGGTACTTACTGGAACACGGCTTCTAAAAGGTCTACTGTGAGCTAAATACAATACTTTTAGCCCAGATGAACTTATAAATAATGCAAGTTTACAAGGAAAGCACCAAAAGGCTGTTATACAGGAAAGTAGCTATTGCTTCAACAAATTTTCCTGTCTCTCTAATATCAGAACAAAGTAAATGTAAAACAAGAACTTTCCCTCAAACACTCAAATATATATTTCCTGCCATTTTTCTTTACTACCAATTTAAAAGGAAAATAGAAAATTAAATTCCTGCAACCAATGAAAAAACTTTGATAACATTTAATATCTATAAAGTTGAACCACTTACATTTTGCCCACCTTACTAATTTAACTGTAACCTATCCTTGATCCATCCCACGCAATACAATATAATATATATATATATATTATAATACAATATATATAATATAATATATACAATATAATATATATAATATAATATATATATACATATTACTAAAGATAATAGTCTCTATTACTTAAGTAACTAACTCAAGCAAGCATCTTAAAAAACAAATCATACTTTTCAATTTATACTATCATCGTTTAAAAGACACTTTATGAACACGAATACCAATATAAAAAAGCTCCAGTTTGAAAAAATGTGATGAGATTTTTTATAGTTCTGTAAAATGGTTAGTTAAATCGGATCACAAAATGACCAGGCTACATTAAAGGGTAAAGCAGATATCAAATTAACCCTTTTGTTCATTGCACAGTATGAATCAAGTGTTAACAAAGCTGCTTTTTTATGAGAATAAATCAAACTATTTAAGAAGCAAAACCAAGATGACCCATAAAGATAACCAAGACCAAATAACCAAGCTCATTGTTTCAACTTGTATTCTAATTGTTTAAAAAATCCTTTAACTATCCGATTTATGGTATCAAATAAAATTTATTCCTCTACAAATGATATAAAGAATATCGTTTGTAATGTTCCTCATTCAAGAGATAAATACCGGCAGGTTTGCTCCTAAATAAAATGTGGTCTCAATCTTTTCTTATTTTTGGTTTTAATGTCATTTTTCCCCAGTAACTGGGGCTCAGACGGTGTCCTTCAGAGGGACTTGGATTTGACAGTGTGGAATTTCTTGGCCGGACGCCCTTCCTAACGCCAACCAACGGCTTTCCCTTATGAAAATTTCCAAAGTCACTCGCTCGGGGAAACGAACCCGGAATTCTTGGTTACGGTGCAGTGGCAACAATCATTAAGCCACAGCTCCTCTAAAAAGTGTCGTCTTCATCCATGTTCCTAAACTCACTGAGAAAGGGGTTTTAATTTGTGTCAATCCTAGAACTAGGATTCTCAAAATGGGGTGGTTTTTTGCCAATAGTCAAAAGATTTTCAAGAATACAAATACGCATTTACAATAATTGTGCATTATTAAAAAAAACCCAAAATATTTTTTTCTTTCTCCGTCTAAGAGAAATATCATACATTTACATTTTGTTTCTTAAAAAGAAATTTATTTATTTGTTTTGTGGAAGACTTGTGTATGTAAGATACAAAATTGCAAATAATAAAACTATGTTGTCGACGTTAGTGAAATGGATTGCAGTTAAAATTGATTGCAAAAAGGGATGAACTTGAAAGTACAATGTCAGTGAAAGGGTACTTATATTAAATGCTTTGAATTTGGACGAGTACCACTTTTTATATAGCACTGCACCCTCCGGGAGATACATCCTCATGACATTATACTCTGTGAGTGTTAAGATCTAATTAGATCAGGAAAAATAGTTTTTCTGACGCCTAAACCTTAATATTATATGCCTCTGTGACCATTAATTCCAAGAGGATTAAGCTAACTATGACAGTTTGGCTAAATTAGCTGCTCCAGAACCAGTTGATCAAGAATCTTCTAAAAGCAAAATATCGAAGGAAAGAAGATAAAAGAATAGACCATTCATAAACTTACTAGGCAGAATTTGTATCAAAATTTTCAAACAATATCAATCAGCTAAAAGATTCAAAGTCAATGTGAAAAAAAAGTCATTGTAAGCAAACACTATCATTTTAAATGAATTACTCCTAGTATAGTAAGAACTTAGAGTAATTTGCAATAAGTAGTCAATGACTCAGCAAGGACATGGGGACAACTTGGTCTTCATGTTTGCAAAGACAGCGTTTTCATTTATGGTTAAGTGGTACTATTATGTTAAATAAAACTGATAANTCATAAACTTACTAGGCAGAATTTGTATCAAAATTTTCAAACAATATCAATCAGCTAAAAGATTCAAAGTCAATGTGAAAAAAAAGTCATTGTAAGCAAACACTATCATTTTAAATGAATTAGGAGTAATTACTCCTAGTATAGTAAGAACTTAGAGTAATTTGCAATAAGTAGTCAATGACTCAGCAAGGAAATGGGGACAACTTGGTTTCATGTTTGCAGAGACAGCGTTTTCATTTATGGTTAAGTTTTATATTATTTAAGTATTAAGTTTTAAGTATTTTGTTAAATAAAACTGATAAAATACAATATTTGAAAACGTCACAAAATTAAGGTGCCTATTTTTTCTAGCTTACCTGTTAAAGTGACCCTTTTAAGATACATGGGATTCAAACCAGCCAGCCTTTGCTCCACAAAGTATTTATCGTCTCTCCATTTTCCGTCCGTTATTTTTACGAAATTGGGTGATGACGATGGGTTTTTGAAATAAGGAAGAGGATTTTGCTATAAAATAATCAGAGTGAAATCGTGCATTACGTATTCAGTATCTGGACTTAAATTTAATATAATCATTCAAACATTTAAAAACCCTTCATGAAGTGTTATTGCTGTAACTGTAATTATTTCACATGATTCTGGAAAAAAACTTTGAAATAGTACCGAGGCTCTTTTTGCTACTAAAAGGTCTCTGTACAAACCTTTCGCTAATCCCGATAAAAAAAGACATTAACTGAAATTGAAAAAAATCTTGTACGGAAGGTAGTGAGTTGCATACAATAATATCTAGTAATAGCTCCGCATTATTAACCATATGTGGCCCAGATCACAGTTTCAGTCTTGCTAGAATACCTCAAAGTGGAAAAACAACTTCAATCTTATGAGCATTACGGTCATAGCCAAGGTTATAACATGTGAAGTTTTGTTGCCAATAGTCTTCTACTTTAATTCACAAGATACTGATTACCTTAGGGTTATTTCTCAGAGCCTGTATTTAGCTACTTTAAAATAATCACCAAAATAGTCATTCTATTTTAATGCGGATCAAACGCTAAATAAGCACCACTGTGATAACAGGAATAATTATGGTATCGTAAACCCCATAACAATGTTAGTGAGTCTTTAAGTAGGACTCTTTCAATACATTTCTTCCATAACAGTAACAGACCAGTCAGAGAACTAGACACCAACTTTATAGGAAAGAACGGAGCTTTTGGCATTAAAAGTAAAATACCTGAGAGAAACATGTGAAGTGTGTTAAGTACAGAGGATTACCAGCCAGATAGTGAAGATGAAAGAAGCATTAATACATGATACACTACGATAAACAAAGAAAACGGTTCTATCACGCGAAACAAATGACACAAAAGAGACGGTTAAGAACGGTATTGTACGGATGAAGTCATAGTAATAGTAATACGCCCAAGAAAGACTTGGCGAGGGGTTTTGCAAAAGAAATGATAGATACTCCCAGACAGGAACCATTTAAAAAATGCACATGCTACAGAAGAATAAGGGGGAATTTCATTGTACAATGAGGTACCCGAGTAATTTTTTCGCTCGACGGAATGTTGTAATATATATATATATATATATATATATATATATATATATATAAATATTTGATAAGATAAAAAAAAAGCTTACCTCCTGTTTTTTAATAAAAAAATTATAGACATCAATGTAGTCTTCATAGCTATCAAAGTTCCTCTTTTCGAAACGTTTCTGAGCCTCTTGCCCTGTTTCATTTGTTCTCGCTAACAGACCGTGAAAATAAACATTGAACCAATGTGCCGTTAATGGATCCATCATTGCTTGGGCAGCCACTGCTTTGATGGGTTGATCAATCAAAGGAAATAACACGTCAGTTGGTTTTCTCTTTGGATCATTAGGTTTTATAGGCTTTGATAATTTAAAGAAATAGCTACTTTTCATGATACCAATTTTTCGAGTTTGGAGACATTCTGGTTTATCGTACTGTGGCAACGAAATTTGACAGCCAGCCTCTGTGAGCATTAAAAAGATAAAGAAAGCAGCTTTAAAAGTAGCAAGAAAAGGCTGTTGCTCACACCATATCACAAACATCCTATTTTCTATTTTAAGTGCCCTGCCTTATTTGAGAACCTCATTAAATAGGCATAAAGATGCTTTTGATAATAAACACTCCATACTAAGACATTAGCTCTGGTTACTATATTTGTCAGAATACACCCAGTGCCTCCTCATAAGTAAATGCCTCTTCCTCTTGTACTTCTGAATATGTATAACACCCATCTGCACATTTAAGCGTTTTGGACAAAAAGCATGAGGATTAACTTCGTTTACTTGTAGCCTCTGCGTATATTCTGTATTATACTATAATCTTCAAAGCAAAAAAAAACCCCGTTGGGACAGGACTTTTCTCTTCTTAACGTCTTGCAACAAAACAAAATAATAAAAAAAAATTCGCTTAAAAAAACCACTTTACAAATCAAGCGTAATGATTACATCCATTAAATTAAAAAATTACAAGTTATCTAAAGGTTACTGTAATTTTACGAAAAGATAAGAACGCTAAGTTTATATCACTGTGACAGCCAAAATTGAATCTACAGGATCAAGAGTTGTTGAAACAGTTGGTGTAAATGTTTATTCTTGTGTTCAAGGGCATCTCACAAAATCACTACAAAGGTTTCTTACGAAACAGAAATATTTTATTTAGTTCAAATATATTACAGCGAGGAGCCGTGGCTTAATGGTTAGTGCAACTGCACAGTAACCAAGAGTTCGGGGATCGATTCCCCGAGTTGGCGAGGAGAATTTGGAATTTTACAAAGAAAAAAAGGCATCTATAGGCGTCAGGAAGGGCATCCGGCCAAGAAATTCCTCACTGCTAAAACAAAGTCCCTCTGAAGGGCCCCGTCTGAGCCCCAATTGCTGGGGGAAAGGACGTTTAAAACTAAAAAAATTAAATATATATTACAGTAAGGAACACCTCGTGTTGTTAGCTTTAAGTTCAAATGAGTACACAACACTAAATTTTGAAAATAAATTAGTATAGATAGAGAAAATTAGAGTTGCAGCAAAGTGAAAAATATGAATGCACCGAACTGGATTTGAACCAGTACCTATGGCTTGTTGCCACGTGGTCTATGCCACGTAGTCTATCACCTGAGCTATCGGTGGTCGCTCTTAAGCAGACCAGCTTTACAACCACATCTTTTACGTCAATGCGTTGCATATTGAGATCAGTTGATTTAACCTTAAAAAGAAAGACGCGGTTCTGTAGGAGGCTCGGCCCTATTTGAGTGATTGGAATGAGACATCCAACGATAGGGACCTGTGAAAAGGAAAGGCGCATTCTTGTGAAAGATGTGGTTGCAGAAGTGATCTAGTTAAGAACGACCGTCAGTAATTCAGGTGGTAGAGCTTGTGGCCATGAGAGGCATAGACAAGGTTCGAATCCAGTGTGGTATATACATATCTTTCACTCTTCTGGAAAGCTAAATTAGAGATACTGGATATAAGAATACCATATGCAAAGCTGGAACACTACAATACAAATAACAAAACAGCTAATTTTGTTGCAACAATATTGGTCTGTAACTATATTTATTACTTTTGAATTAACGTTTAATAATATTTTTTTCTGAAATGGAAGAAGACATTTTATAGAGGAAGAATAACGCTTATTGTAGTAGCCGGCTCCCTTGATTTCCACCAAGATACATAAGTTCCCGATAATTTACTGTCAATGGATGAGTTTAACGTCTGGATTAAAAATTGTAATCATTATTTGAGTGCTGCTATTGTCATTCGACTTAGGTAGGATAAATCCAACTGTATTTCTAAAAAGCTATAATAAGAGTTTAAACTTACTTATGTGGCATCCCTCTCCAGGAATGTATCCGGTCCAGCCAGGGCAGCACGTAAAATCTACATAAACTTTCATTCTTTCTTCTGGAAACCAGTTTATAACGGAATTGATCCTAGAGTAATAGAATAAGTCATGATACAAATTACCTTGCAATGTAAATTGTTGCTGGAACATAATTTAAAACTGGCACCTATGCGCTTTATGACCATCTACACTGTTAGGTGATATATCGTCGTCAGAGTCGTTTGTACGATTTCCCATCAAAATTCATCTCCATGTAGCCAAGCGAGGTTATGATCATTTTGCTCTCGCAGGCCAGCACGTGCACTTGTGGAACCTAGAAATATAGCATCTATCACATATGCCATACCATATATCGCATATGCAAAATCTGTCATACACCACATTGACAACTAGTTGGAAAGCTCCAGCTCCTTTTTTTTGAAAGGACAGGGTCCTATAATTTCCAAAGTGAAAGGTTGGTCAACGGAATCTCTGAAGATCGTGCCAAATTACAACCAAAATTTTTTTTTGACTTTTGTAGTTGCCTTGTCAAATTGATTATTTTAACTCTGAAAGTTAAAAATGATTGGACTACTATCTTCCTTATTTCCTTATTAAAGGCTCCGTCCAAACCAACAATCAAGTTTCTAATTTTAGCAAAATGTCCCAGGGATTGAGCATTTCAAAATCATAGGTGCAGATAGCGATTTAAAGAAATTCCAAATACCCTCACCTCTATGCTGACCTCTATCTTCAAACATTTTGTCCAAATCGATGCATTAGTGTCAGCACATTATAAAATATATATGGAGACTAATGATACTCCCAGACCGGAGCCATTTAAAAAATACACGTAATACAGAAGAAAAGGGGGGAATTTCATTGTACTATGAGGTACCCGAGTTTTTTTTTCGCTTGACGGAATGTTACCTGAATACCCTCACCTCTATGCTGACCTCTATCTTTAAACATTTCGTCCAAATCGACGCATTGGTGTCAGAACATTAAAAAATATATATGGAGACTAAGTATCTTTGTCTATTAAATACAATACACGATTAAAGAAGCAGCAAATACTTCTTTCTTCCCAACCTCTCTGCTAAAAATTATTGAAAAGGTGAGTGTTGCATAAAATAAGCAGTAAATAATATAAAAACAATAAGAAATTGTGTAAATAAGAAATCTTCAAATACTCGTGGTTTATGGATCCTAATAGAAGCATGCAACTATTTACTCTTTGAGTATGAAGGACTACGGCATTATGACGGGAAAATGAACCTGTTATCTTTTAGTTTTAATGATAACAATTAGAAAAAGGATTGGAATGGTCACCTTGTCACTGGACACATCCTGTCAGGATTAGATGGAGTACCACATCTTCTTTTTGAATGGCTAGTAGTACTTGTTATGTTTTTTCTCATCACCGTTTCTATCTTTTCCTTTCTGACTCTACAAACATTTTCTTCGTGTTTATGAAATTTATGTATGTTCCTGAAAGAGATTACAAACACCTATTGTCAAAAAATGTTGTCAAAAAACTAAATAATATATTTAAAGCTGTATTGTACTTAAAATTTCATCTGATTTTTAATCTGCCCCCAGGAAATTTAAATCCTAAAAAGCCTTAATTTTTAGTCTCTATTTCCAACACAAATCTTAACTTGACCAGGGAAAATAATAACTTCCTTTCTCTAAAAGTATACTTCTTTTCTTCTGCAGGTAGCATGTATTGCAAAAATTTGTAACTTTTCCTCGAAAGACCTTTACTTAATGGAATGAAACAAAAAAAGTAAATCTCTTTCAACTTAACATATCTCCTTTTAAAGCTACTTTTTAAAGACACTAAGCGTAAAGGGAAAAACGTCCTTTGAAGAAGTATTCCATTTTATCATACTTGACAATTCAAGACCAGTTTTTATATTTCAGTCAGATATATCCCTTCAACTGTTGTTTGGGTTTCTTCTTTAATTTTAATCTCTTCATAAAAAATATTTTAGACCTATATCTAAATGGCTTAAAAGGCATAATTCACTTCCAATTTTGATTGTTTTAGCACAAATGATTAAAACTATTTACCCCTTGTTTGGTAGCTTTCTCGCTCAGAAGTCTGCTTTTGATATTTCCTTTACAATTTTATAAGAATTCACCCCTTTTGAGGCAAAGTTTCTCATTTATAGGCAATAATTTAGTGTCGAAAACTAGAAAAGAAGCAGGCTTTTATCAAAATCATTATAATTATGCGTTGCAGAGAAGAGGTAAAGGTGCACCTTATCTGATTTCACGATGTACTTCTAAACTTTTCGGGTTTTTACAACTTTTGAAGCACCTCAGACAGCAAAGTTCTCCTAGCCATAGATGTTCGACTCTATTCTTGCGTCCCATGGATTTTTCTCGAGGACACTCGGCCATGCATTTCTCTGTTGGCCAAGCTTAAGTCATTGACATAAAAGGTCACAGGAACAAACCATCTAATTTTCCTTTTTCAATCACCAAAAATGAATTTTAAAGTACTCGCTTATTTCAAAGATATCATCCTTAGCGTTTTTGTTCTTTCTGTACTCGTCTTGAAATTTGTTCTGCACCAACTTATTTTAAACGCATTTATCCCCTTTTCTAAATCCGCACAGTGTCTAAACTTCAAAAACGTAATCGACTGCAGAAGTTAGAATACCTTTAAATATCTCACTTTTGTTTTTTCTTGAGAAATCTTTGTTCGCCAAAATGGATTTAGTTTGGTCACAACTGAAGTAGCTAGAGCATTCGCTTTTTAATCTCAATAAGAGGCCAAAATTTACTGATACATCATCTACAAGTACCAAATATTTGTAGTGCTTTTGATTGTGATAAGAGTAGTTTTACTGATTCCGTCCGTTGGCATGATTAGCCATTACATAAAACTAAAACAGAATGTTTGATTATGTCCTTTTGATCATGTCCAAAATTCTTCTGATTTCTTCAGGAGAATTTGAAGCTACATATTGGTTCTTGGTATTCCTTTCTTCTTAAAAAGCTGCTTGTGTATCTTGCAAAACTTCTTTCATTATTTTGAAACAATGTATAAAATCTGTAAAATCTTTCTTCCTTTTCTAAAATGTACTGGTGTGATTGCCTGAGTTCTCTTTGCAAACTGATCAGATCTTGGACTGTATCATATATTCAAGGGTCGCTGCAAAAGTTATTCGTGGATTTGAGCCATATAAAACTCCTGATCTAGTTTCCATTTCGGTAATTGCCTTGAAGGAATTTGCTTCTGATGTATCTTCCTTGCTGTACAAATGTTTTAAACTTTGCCTACCAGAGTCTTGATTTCTGTCTTACTGAAAAGCTGATCCTGGCAAATACTGATCTGTCAGTCTACTTCCTGTCGTTACTAAGGTCTTTGAACGACATATCAACAAAGAGCTGGTAGAGTTCTTGTAAAAACAAGGTTATATTGTTGGTGTTTGCTACAGATTTAGAGGATTTAGCCCCATTAGCGACCTTCTGACCTTTAATTACTTTACCAATTTATAAATTTCTGAATAATCTGGTGAAGGACTTGCTAGAGCTCTGGATATTTCTGAGGCATTTAAAAGGATATGGCACGCTGGCTTTATTCATAAGCTTTCTGGTTATGGTGTTTGTGGAAAGGTTCTCGGTATCATTTAGCTCTATCTCTCGGACCATGAAACACTTGTCACACTGAATGGAATTACATCTAATGAGTAAATATTTTCCTAGTAATAGCGTTCCTCCAGTTTCTAGTCTTGGTTCAACTCTCCTCCTTCTTTATATCAACGATCTTCCTAATTAGTTGCTTCAGATAATTAACATCTATCCTAATAATAATACCTTGTACTTTGGCATTGGTTACAAGGTAATTCACTATGAACAAGTCAAGAATGCCGGAGAGTTAGTCTAACCTTCATTATCTCAAAGAATGGAGAAAGAAAACGTTGCTTTTCCTCCTTGGAAATGCTTCTTAAATAGGATGCTTGGTTTGTCATTTACTCCAGATCTTTCTTGGTGTTCTTGTATTTAATCTATTGGTAAGGTTGGTTCTTTGTATTGCGCTAGAGAAAACCTTACGCTTCTGATGCCATTCTGTACCTCTATTAACCTAACATCCTTCCTTGCATGGAGTGCAGTTGTCAAATCTGGACAGGTGCTCCCTCACCTCGTCTTGATCTTCCTGGTTGAGTTTAGACAAGTGTTTGCAACTTGATACGTTTATTAGTCTTTTCTATGGTTATTATCATAAAAAGGGCTTAAATGACCTTACTTTGCTGGTACCAGCTCAGTTGGTTACATCTCGAGTGACTCGTTTCGCTCGACGTCTTTATCCTTTGGCAATTGTTGCTCCTCGTTATGGCTACCGCCTTGCTAATAACAAATACGCTTACTCCATCACCCTTTTCTTACTAGGCCACCAGCATATTAGATTCTTGTCAATCACTGCTTTTTTTTAAAACAAATATCAAGTTTAAGAAATTTTTCCCCCCGAAAAGATTTACATGTGGAGTAACAAATATCTGACAAAGAAAGAGAAGACAATTCACATCTACCTGTATTACTTTACTGTAATGCTAACTAACTGTATGACCTTTCTGATTTCCCTGTCAATTAAGCATCTACGAGCAGGCCCCTGCAAAAATATTTAAAACTTTAATGATTGATACACATTAAGGCAAGCTACTATCTTCTACCAATATTGTAACATACTAATTACACCAACAAAGGAGGAGTATATTCTGACCTAAGTATATTATGCATTCAAGCCTGGCCTACTTTATACCTGGGGGCTTAATTTGGACTTGCACTAATTATAACCCCAGTAAAAATCAACCTATCCTATTATAAACACCTGGTATATTCTGGGCTTAGGTTATAATATAGGATGTTAGTCCGAAATACATAAATAACTTTCGCAAGCAATAGTTCAAACATAGAAAGAATTTTTGTACTTTAAGTTTGTTTAAGGATTATGAGGAGCCGTGGCTTAATGGTTAGTTGCACCGCGACCAAGAGGTTTCGGGTTCAATTCCCCAAGCGGACAGGAAGAATTTGTAACTGTACAAAAGAAAAAGCCATTGGTTGGCATTAGGAAGGGCATCATCTATCGACGATCTGTGGAGAAAGAAGAAATGTGTTAATGTATACAATTGTTTAAATCGAGATGTGTGTGACTCAATGAAAAGTTACTTTGATATCATGGAGAACAGAACTAGAAATAATGGAAAAATTATCTGAATTCCAAAAATTAAACTGGAATCAACCAAAAGGAGTTTTTACTGTTACGGTGCGAAATGTTTTAATGAACTTCCACTAAATGTGAGAAGCTCCGCCAATGAATTTGTTTCTTCCACTAAGTTTCTTTGAAAAGTGATCTTACTTTAGTCTTATCATGCTTTTATATTATCTTTAGTTTATAAATACTAATAGATTTTTTCCTCTTTCCCCTTCTTTTACCATCCAGAGATATATGATTGTATGAAGGCATTACTATCCTCCTTTGATATATTCCTGGATAAAGAAAACAGGACCCAATGGAAGAACAGAACTTATATATATACTGTATATATTTGTATATATTTGTATATATAATTTTTTGAATTGGCTATCCTGTAAATTAATATTTGTAATAATAATAATAATCTTACCAAGAAGGACAGAGGAACTCCTCAGAGTCTCGATGTGTGAAGGAATAAGCTAGTTAGATGGGAAGTTCATTCGCAAGTTCGGTTCAAGACAATGTTTGGACGAGCACTCGTAACAAGACATGTAGACAACTTAACAACACCCAAGAAAGGAACAACCAAAGAAGGTTCAAACAAACAATTCCCAAAGAAGTACCAGTAGAATAAAGAGAGGGATGCAACATCACAACAAGATGGGCGAGAAGGGGTTTTTACGCACCAAGTGAAGGTTCCACNGTATATATAATTTTTTGAATTGGCTATCCTGTAAATTAATATTTGTAATAATAATAATAATAATAATAATCCTACCAAGAAGGACAGAGGAACTCCTCAGAGTCTCGATATGTGAAGGAATAAGCTAGTTAGATGGGAAGTTCATTCGCAAGTTCGGTTCAAGACAATGTTTGGACGAGCACTCGTAACAAGACATGTAGACAACTTAACAACACTCAAGAAAGGAACAACCAAAGAAGGCTCAAACAAATAATTCCCAAAGAAGTACCAGTAGAATAAAGAGAGGGATGCAACATCACAACAAGATGGGCGAGAAGGGGTTTTTACGCACCAAGTGAAGGTTCCACGATGTTTTCATTTCAACGTTACATGCGACAGAGAAGGCCTTTAAAGCAGACAAGAAATTCAGCCAAAAGATGACAACAATACTTCTTACAAGGTCAAATCTCTTATAAACATGTAGTCTAATCTCTTATAGACATGTAGAATGAATTCAGGAGAAAGATATGAAAGAATACTGTAAAGAAAGTCAGAGCTATGTCTATTGATAATGACAGGCTTAGTCTTCGTAGTACTGATGGTGAAAAGCTACTGAAAACCCAAATTAATAATTATTTCAAGATCATATTCAAAGAAGTCATCAATCTTAGATTGATCTAAAGAAAACGGTTTATTCTCTATGTATAAGCAAAGAGGAGTGTAATCTCAAAAAAGCTTTATATTTAAAAAGTTTTCTGAAGGTCATTTATTAAAAGAAGAAACAATCCATCATTCAGAATGGAGGATAGATTTTTTATTAAACTAGGAGTACCAAAATTTATAGAGAACATAAAAGAAGATTTTGCAACAATGACAATTTTGATCTAGAAATTGTTCGGAAAATATCCTATCGTGTTTAAAATCTTCTCAGATATGTCTTACGATCTAAATTTATGTAGAAGGTCGGAATATCAAACTCTGTCAAATGCCTTAGAGATACTAAGAACAATACCCCTTGCCTTTTCTAGGCAGTCGAGAGCATGACAGGATCGCTCAGTGATCACTGAGAGAAGATCATCACTACATTAATTTTGTGATTAATATTAAATGTATTTGAAGCCTACCATTTTGTAAACTTGAGTGTTAAACAGGCTTTTTTTTGTTGCTATGACAAATAATGTCGATTTAAAATGATTATTTGTTAAAATTTGGAGGAGTTCCAATTTCTTTCAAATAACACTGTTATTTCGGGACCATGATGAGATAAATGAACCTCCAACAAAATGATGACTTCCTCTTAAAGGTCAAATCAAATGATTGCAACATACATTTAGAGCAAGGGAATTGTTATAATTGTATAATGTGGATAAAGAGGGGCTCAGTCCTAGATACGTCGGTCGAGAAATTTCTTAATTAGGCAATGTAGCTGACGTAACATAGACTATATGAAATTTATGGTGAGAATTCGAAGCAATGACTTCTAGCACGCTTTAAACTTTCAGAGCCTTCCAGATTTTCTGGATCTTTTTTTTGTCTAATGTTTTATATAGGATAGCTCAGCATTAATTTTCTGAACCATCATAGGTATTTTTGTATAAAAAGGGACAGTTTGAACTCATCAGTTTTTTAGTATTGAGATTTTGGGATATTTGATGAGAGATATTTACGTGATTTTTACGAAATTTGTGATTTCTTGGAGATACAGAAGAGAACTGTGATTTTTTAAAATTCGACAAACGGTGATATTTTTGTTGGGTTGACAGTATTACCGACACGTCAATGGGATTAGATGTCCAGTGAAATTCCTCTGGGAAAAAACAATGCAGTCATGTAAAAAATATTGTTGCAAAAATTAGCTCATTAAGGATGAGCCCCATAACACAGGTGGTAAAGCGTGTGACTAGGTTGGCTATGAGCACTGGTTGAACACCAGTTTAGTACACATATATTTTCAAGTTTCTAAAATAAATCTTGTATGAACATTCTATTTTCTTTCAAATAACACTGTTATTTCGGGACTGGAAGAGATAAATAAACCTCCAACAGATTGATGACTTCCCCTCAAAGATCAAACCAAGTTATTGCAACATTCATGGACAACAAGGGATTTGTTATAATTGTATAATGTGGATAAAGAGGGGTTCAGGCCTATATGTGTCATTGGGATTAAATGTCAAATGAAGTACCTCTGGGAAAAGAACAATGCAATCATGTAAAAAATATTGTTGCAAAAATTAGCTCATTAAGGATGAATCCCTATAACACAGGTGGTAGAGCGTGTGACTAGGTTGGCTATGAGCACTGGTTGAACACCAGTTTGGTACACATATATTTTTAATTTTCTAAAATAAATCTTGTACTGAATATTCGATTCAGGAACCCTCGAAAGTGTCAAAACCATTAAATACCTGTTCTGGAGAAATAACTGTAATGAATGGATTTTCTATTAAATTATTTTTTGTATTAAATATTTTCGTGGAGCCAAGTACGCTTGAAAATGTCCGAATGATTGAATGGGACAGTTTAAATATAATAATTGGTTTTCTAAGAAACAAAATAAGTCAATATATTTTGAAAGAATGAGTAATACATCATTACATTTTTGTCCAATGATACTCAAAGAAAAAATGCTACAGACAAAACGTAATATACACTATAAGAAAATGATTTGTCATTGACAAATCAAATATTTACCACTACCTTTATTCGACTGAGAATACAAACTAACGTTTTGTAAAACTGAGATCACCTGGTTACAATAAGTTACTTTTTGTAATTTATTTTTTATACAATTGATTATGTTTGAAAATAGTAAAAGAGGAGTTATTATAAACTGTGATTTTTATTTTAATCAATTTGGCAAAGAAATCGTAAAATGACATGTGCGGCTTCCTTAGCTATCCCTTCTGTTGACAGTTATTGCGTGCGTGAAAAACGTGGACATATTGTAAGAATGACATTTACATAAAATTATCTCTGTGAAGAACGTTGGTCAGAAACAGGTGCATGAGTAATACAAGTAGTTAGGTTAATTCAAATGAGCTTCAGTTTTGAAAAAAATGAACAAAACGGATTTCAATTTTCTTCGTAATTGGTTGGATATTCTTGTGCAATATCCTAACAGTAGAAAAGTATAATTTTGTTTTTCAGTCCTTTCTATTTTCTTCCTTTATTCTTAGTATGACTTCAGTTCATATGAGATCTTAGCATTTCGTTTTTTAAAATTTTAAGAAAGAACTTTAAAGAGTTTGATCCGACCTGTCTTCTTCGCTAATATATCCTATGAAGTGTGATTGAACCTCATACATGTCTTTTCGTTTTCACTAATTTCAGAGTTGTTTTATTACAGACTGACAGCTTTTTTTATTCGTATTGAAATACTTTCTAGTTGACGCTTCTAATTTTGCTGTTTTCTGTGGAGATTTACCATAATTGTACAATTATTCTATTGTGATAACCATCGTATATATATATATATATATATATATATTATATATATATATATAGTCAATTAGGGTATGCCTGACATTGAAATTGACACATCTGACCATAAGTGGGCTACCACAACTTGTTAAAGACTGCCACTGATAGCGAAATGTCGAAACGAAAATAATTAAAATATCCTATCGTTAAGGAGAACTGGTGGGTTGAAGGGCTTTAAGGTTTGGTGCCAATTTTATTTCACTCGTCAGTGGTGCAGTGGATTAGTCAACCGACTGAGAAGCCAATGGCCCGAGNTTAATATATATATATATATATATATATATATATATATATATAGTCAATTAGGGTATGCCTGACATTGAACTTGACAAATCTGACCATAAGTGGGCTACCACAACTTGTTAAAGACTGCCACTGATAGCGAAATGTCGAAACGAAAATAATTAAAATATCCTATCGTTAAGGAGAACTGGTGGGTTGAAGGGCTTTAAGGTTTGGTGCCAATTTTATTTCACTCGTCAGTGGTGCAGTGGATTAGTCAACCGACTGAGAAGCCAATGGCCCGAGTTCGAAACACGGTCGAGTGGCATGTCTTAAACAAATTGTGGTGCTCCACGTCTAGTCACACACACATACACATTGATAGATAGATAGATAGACAGATAGATAGATGGATAGAGAGATGGATAGATAAACATCAGGTCCGTATGGTGGAGAGTTCGTTAGGTGTGACCGACCCCCTTTTGCGCTTTGGTGCCCTTTTCCTCTAAATACCACCAAAGTTTTGGAGAAAGAACAAATTTTGTGGCTGACACTTCTTGTCAATATTATAAATATCACCGTCATTTCATTCAAAGCTCACTGGAGGCTCACTGGCGGCCACCTTGCACATACAAGTCACTGGCACTGAGATTATAGCTCGCAAAAGTACAACTTCTACTAATTTCCTGAACAATAGGTTTCGCAAAGATAACTGATTTGAGGAGGAGAGAAGGAAATTCCGCGTTATTTAACTCAAAATTCCATTAAACTACTGCACCGGCGATGTGCAATGCACAAGACACATTATCGAAACTGAATGGCGCATTATATGTAAGCAGGCAGAGAGATTCCCAAACTTGATGGCTGTTTAGCCTTTCATACCAAGAGTTAGCAAACGACAAATTCACCGAAATAATGTTCTTTGAGATAAACCAGAATCGTTTTGCTGTAGAGCCTTTGGTATTCTGTTAATGGACTATCTTCTGTCGGAAATGAAATTTCGCTTTAGCAGCTCACCAACTAAAGCTTTAAAACTACTGCCCTTGATCCTATCAGTTCTTTGCAGCAAAGTTTGCTCCAAAAATCCGAATATGACAGATGGTAGACATGCATTGTGCAAATATGCAAAATCCGGATGTTACCTTAAGCTAAAACTGTGGAAAAGCATGTGGACAGAGATTCCTTCGGAAGGGTGCCAGCTTCAGTAGCTGTTGCTCTTCAGGCATGCGATCAAATACGTTTTCCTAACTTTTTCGTTCTTCTAATAATTGCTTGTACACTTCCTGTCACATCTTGTGAGTACAAGAGGAGTTTTTCAGCAATGCGACAATTGCATAGGTGGTTGTGATCATCCACGACAATACCAAGGCTCAGTTCACTTGCAATGATGCACGTTCATCGAGACTATAACGTTGATTACAAGAGAGTGCTTCGTACTTTTCTTATCCAAGAAACATGCAAGAGAACAACTCGGTATTTCAGTAATAGCAGCAAATTGTTGACTTGTAGACGATTACAATTTGTTATAATACACTGGAAATAAATCATGACATTCAAAGCTAGTACACAAGTGTGGATTAACACTACAAACACTATAGAATTGGTTATGTATGCATTAAAATGCTTCCTATCTTTTTCACGAAAATGGTTGGGAAAGCAATATAATGTTTGATTGAAGCATAAAATTACACCGAAGCACGTAACTCTTCAATACCATTGTTGTTTCTTGCTATCTACATAAATTAAGACACTAATGCAAAATAATATCTTAAGTGTGTGAGTTGGATGTTTTGTTATATGGTTTATTTCGATTTCAATCAAATCAAAAGTACCCTTTTTATTTCATTTACGCCCCCATCCTTGAAACATCTACGCTACTTGCCTGTGTAGATATATGTTATTCTTTGGAGATGGAAGCTACTTTAACGTGATTGGAGAGTTTCTGACAGGAAACTGCCCAACGCTTTTCATACGCGATATGGTGAACTTTTGCACTTTCATAAAAATGTAAGCAGTCAAAAAATGTTTAATCCATTGAAGATTTTTGTAGATTAAAGAATGCTTCTTTTTAGCCTGGCATCCATTAAGGAACCCAAACGGTTATAGTCTATCACGTCCGTTCAACCAATTAAGTTTAATTATCACATTACAAAAACAATGTCAAATGGTACTCATCAAAGGAGTCATTGCTTTTTTCACTTGCCACAAGCAACATAATAGTGTTTTCACAAAAAACACCATGAATTCTACATTTAACACCTCATGGACAAATTAGCAGTGAATAAACTTTTCCTTGCAAATTAAGTATTGTTTTCTTGAAAATAATACAATTATTGTTTATTTATTTGCTTTTGGAATTCCTGTATTTCCCATAAAAAGTGTACTGTGTTGTTTTTTCGAGTTAATGTGATTACAACATTGCTGTTAATGAGTCACACGAGTAAACATAATTATTCGTGTGACTCGTTCTAATTTAACGAACGTTAAAGTCTATAAGCAATATCAGTTATGTACAAAGTCATTTTTTCCAGATTACTTTTGCGGGGGCAGACAACAATTACATTAATGACTGAGTTTCACGACTTCAGTGAAAGGGTGCATGAAATTAGCTTCAAGTACATGAAGGATGGTCACCAATAATTTCAGTTGTATAATTTATATAATTTCAGTAATACACAGGGGCAGATTTGTTGCGCATGGAGGGGGGGGGTTCCTTTTTTTCAAAGAGCCTACTTTCCCGAAGAAACGCAACAGATAATTTACAAACGAGTATAAAGAAAAAGATAAAGAGTGCAATAGCACATCCACACAATAAAAAAATTAAATCAAAGGAAAAAACTCAATTTGACAATCTCTTGCATTTTAATAGTCTTAATTTCAGAACCACATCATGAAAAGCACACCAACAATTCAGAGAACACAAATATACTTAATCAGTAATTATTATTATTATTATTATTNACACAGGGGCAGATTTGTTGTGCATGGAGGGGGGGGGGGTTCCTTTTTTTCAAAGAGCCTACTTTCCCGAAGAAACGTAACAGATAATTTACAAACGAGTATAAAGAAAAAGATAAAGAGTGCAATAGCACATCCACACAATAAAAAAATTAAATCAAAGGAAAAAACTCAATTTGACAATCTCTTGCATTTTAATAGTCTTAATTTCAGAACCACATCATGAAAAGCACACCAACAATTCAGAGAACACAAATATACTTAATCAGTAATTATTATTATTATTATTATTATTATTATTATTATTATTATTACTTTATCAGTAATTAGTATATCAGAGATCATCACCTGGCTTATCATGTAAACACATTCACAACAGAATCTGCTCTTGATACTTGTAGATCTGATCACAAACAATAAATAAATATATCATCAGAGAACAGACATTGGAGAACAAGATGATGTGTTTGACTGTCAGACTGCTTTGTACTGAGGTGTTTCGTATTTAATCTTTTCATGGCAAAACGAACACCTTTTTTTAAGCAAGACAGCCAGGGTGGTTTCCAGAAACCCCGGAACCCCCCCTCTAATCCGCCTCTGATGTACAATTTTAGTTTCTAGGCCCTTTTGTCAATTATATCTAAAATGCGAGCTTACAAGGATATCCTATTTTTCCTTTTCCAATAAGTAAGGGATCAATTTTTGTTTAAAGAGGTCTCTCTGCTTCTGAATAATAATCATGCCTTTTTTAATAATTCTGTCTAAAGCGCAATAAAACCACAAAACCAAATACGTTGCTTATTGTTTGAAAATGCATCTCCTGTTCATTACCATTGTAATCACATTAATCAAAATCAACCTTACAGGTTTTTTTTTAATTATTTAAATTATCATTTTTTATCATTATTCATTTTGTTTTTGCATTAACATAATTTTTTTTCATTTCTGGGGCTCAGGCAGTGGCCCTATTAAAGGCTTAATAGGAGTAGTAAGAAATTATTTGACCGGATGCCCTTTCCGATACCAATCAATAGCTTTTTTCAAATTCTTTTCAGGACAGGAGAATTGGTTCCGGAACTCCTTGGATGTAGTGCAACTGCACTAACCATCAGGCCACAGGCATTCATAAATAAATAAACAATTAATTAGTTAAATATATAAATAAATAAATAAATAAATAAAAGAACTCCAAAAGGAACCAAACACAAAGACAATTTTTCTTACAATAAGACTTTTTGGAAAAAAAATGAAGGTAAGCACAAAGTATACAATAATACAAGAGTAAATCAGATGTAGATTAAAAGGCTGAAAAAACAGGCTAGAAAAGTCGCTACAAGCCAAGCAAAGAAATTGTCTCCAATAACGTTTTGACTTACACCCACACAGAGCCCTGTTTGACCATGAGGGTCTGAGTTTAACCTTCGTTACACGATTTCCTTGCTTGATTGCACTTTTAACTACTTCACTACTAAATTTTCCCAAAACATATGACCACAGTGCAAATTTAACATGAAAATTAATACTAAAAAGTAAAACTTCTACAGAAGAAATAAACACTTGAGATTTTGAAAGGATCCGTAATGTTTAACCGTTCCTACCTTATGCCTTATTATTTTCGTTTTCTCGTGGTCTGAATAGCGAATTTTTTGACCTGATTATATTCCCTTTTAATAAAGGCTAGTGTACCGAGGATATACGTCTAGTCAAACCTTTCGTGTGGCTGCAAATGCTGAACAACAAGAAGGATTCAAAAAGAAAATTGGAAGCAGCAAAACTGCAATTCATCAGAAAATTGCTTAGAGTCATATGAAATGAAATGAAGCCATATAAAAGTGTATTGAAAGATGCTAATCTAGAAAGGTACTTATTAAAGACAATTTCAAAAAGATAAAGCCAATTTATAGGACACATTTGTTACCAAAATGATCTTGAACACTTTCCAGGAAAAACAAAGCCAAAAGCAGCAGAGGGAGACAGAAAACAATATTTCTGACAAGTTTAAATTCTTAGGCAGCTGTTAGCTTTTAAGTTTCTATACTTTTTTTGAGGATATCTGATGATAACACTGAATGGAAAGCCTTGATCACCGATGTCTGTTTCATATGAAGAATCTTGTAAGAAATAGAAAAGGAAGAAGAATGTTACATGCTGTTTTCATCAGTTGAAGCCTTCGGCTTCAGCCAGACAAAAGGTTAAAGTATATACAAGGAACAAAAAACAAGGCATAAAAGCTCTCTTTCTTATGCTTTGCATTGTTATTCCTTTTGTAGACCATGTACTTCGTGGGTGTAAGTTGTACACACAGGGGTATCATCAGTGGAAATTTTACAGTTAATTGTTGATTTTTTGTATCAATGTTTGTTTTACAGATATTATGTCATGTCACAACCTCTCCATTGTCGTCAAAAACGTATTTTCTAACTCTGATAATCTTCAACCAATAGTGAGACACCAGAGACTGCAAAGGAAAGCAAACTATAGAACTAGGTGTGACAAGAAAAGATTATTGCATATACAATGTGAAGAAGCTGAAAATTGTTTTTTGGTCTGTTAAGTTTTGCAAGAATAAGAAAACTCTCCTGCGCATGGAATCTTCACATGTTGCAAAGACTCTAAGGAGGACTTTAAATTCCCCAATGTCGATTGCAAACAGATAGTGGCAGACATGACATTACTTCTCCGAGTTTTGGACAGTTACATCATTAAGGTGAACTCGGTGTGGAAATAAATTGCTAGTGGTGTTATAGTATTATTCTTAATGCGTTTATTTGGATTTCAATTGAGACAAAACTTCCTTATATTCCAGGCTCAGAGAAACAATTAAAAATCAATCAAACCAGTTAGATGTCATTCAAGATTGTAATGAACTGTTCGCAGTCCAAGAACAGGAAGCCAGTGACCTTGATATCAAAGATTGTAATGATTTCAGATACGTAGGTCCTGCTCAGAGAGAAATTGATGACAAAAATCGCTGTGACGAATTCTAACAGAAAGGAGGTGTTTGAAGATTGTTTTGTGGATGTAGAATTGTGAATCAATTCTTGACATCTTAAAAATGATGTTTAATTTCTTAACTAAGTTCTTCCGTCAACCCCAGACATAATTATATGTATAAAGTTAATGAATACAGAAAAATATTTCTATGTAAATGTGCTTATAAAGCGATAAAAATCTAGTTTCATGTTTCTCCTAATTTTGATAAATTTCCATATAGGTGTACAAGCTTTTATCTGAGAATAAAAGGGTATGGAAAATTTCAGACACAAAAGTCAGAGATTAAAATGAAAATGGAGGTGGATTGGCCTCACATTGTTTACCTAATGCCACTAGTATTCCAATATACTCTTATATATGTGTATACATAATTGGACACATTGGATGCTTTATACACTATTAGACGTGAAAAATATAACAAAGTGTAACTACAAGAACCCATCATTTTAAGTGAGAAAAACAACATATCTAAAATCTGTATCTTTAAGCATTGTCAAATTTTTAGATGTTAAAATGAATAAGCATATTCGAGGATCATACAAAATTATCTGGTGATTTTGAATGTATTTAAGATTCATTAGGTTTCTAAGAAAAGAGCAATCTCACACTAGATGGCTTGTACTGATCAACAATACAATCATTACAAAGGAAATTATTTTGTTGCACTGTAGTTTGTAAAAGATCCCCTACGGTATACGAAGTACCACAAAAGAGTTGTTAAACTATTGCATGAAAGGAGAGGAAGATGTTCAACATGTCGATTAACACACAAAACAGTAGTGTATAAAAGTAGGAATTGTGAAATCGAAAAGAAATGTGAATGTAAATTAGATTCTTCAATTTTCTTATAATTTCTAAATATTCAATAAGTTTCATTTAAAGTTCACTTAACATGTTGTTCTTACCTACTACATCTACAAATGTAAGAAATAAAAACTGGCTGGTCAGGCCAAATATTCTTGTTTGCAAAGAGGAAAAAATGTTTTTTTCATCATACAATAAAGCGTATGTTAAATCATGATCCAAAGGGTTTAATTTAATAATAATAATAATAATAATATAATTTCATAGTAATGTCATTCAATCTGACGTAAACTATAACTAAAGGAATATTGTTCGAAATGTTAAAAGAAGTTAAAGAGGTATGAAGTACAAAAATACAATAAACAAATGGAATAAACGTCTGAAATTTACTTACCAACCTACTGCTTTGTTGAGTAAGAAGACAAACAAGATAACTTTCAATTGTTGATGTTCCATCGTTCTAAGACAAGTTACTTGAGCAATTGACATATGTTTTCGCTTTTGCCTATTCTGCTGTCACTTACATTACTTGCTTTTCTAGATCATTTTTGTTTTATCTCACACTGTGACCCGTAATGTTATTTTAAAAAGCAAGATCTTGATATTTTTTTCTTCTTCAAATCAACTTATTCCAGATCTCAAAATTTTTTTTATCAGATTGATCCTACCTGTGACAGGTGCCAGTTTACCTTGAATGCTCTTTCGGAGACAGCTAAGTTCACCTTGTACACTTGGGGTTTTTTCTTTGTAACTGAAGCATTCACGGTGGCAAATTGTACAAGTTTACTCACAGTCTCAAGAGAATTTTTATCAACTATAGTATGTTGTCCCTTAATAATGGATAGTTGAAATTGTTTCCATTGGTCATAATACAAGTGTCAATTAAAGGTTTAACAGACGCTTCTTTTGTTCACGGGTTCACTTTATCTTTGTCCTGAAGTCCTGGTCTCTAAGGTATTCCTTGAAAATGTACAAACTCTACAAGTAATTAAAACAGAAGGTGTCAGACAGCAGAAAACAGAAATTAATCCGAGTCATAACGTCTTAGCAACTTACAATTCAAATAAAAGCACAGGAGTTTTACATATCGCATTTTAGTTCCATTTAAAATGTGGTTTTCCCAACTGTACATAATATTAGAGGTAACAGCTACTGGTTCGTGGACTATTTGTTATTGGTTCAAAAACTTCACAATTAAAGGTTATTGAAGGCATCAAAGAATTAATTACAGCAGATAAATATGACTGTGTGTTTGTGAACATAGCAACAAGAGTGATACCAACCTTAAATAATACGTCAAATAGTACGTCAATTATGGCTGAAAGGTCTCTTAATTTTAGAATACTTAAGCCACTTTATTCAAACGTTAATAAAATCCAAATAGAATTGATAACGATAGATAGAGAGTGAAGTAAATGAAATCTAAGAAGAGAGAAAGGCATAATTACTGCTTACCAAGTGTATGTAAAAGATATTACAGATCTTTTCAACTATAAAAATAAACTCTCCTAACTTTTCTTCCCAGGCCTCAGTAGATAGAGTAGGCCTTGGTAGATAGAGAGTAAAGTAAATGAAATCTAAGAAGAAAGGCATAATTACTGCTTCCCAAGTGTATGTAAAAGATATCACAGATCTTTTCAACTATAAAAATAAATTCTCCTAACTCTTCTTCCGAGGCCTCACTAAAAATATCCAAAATGGAGTTCACCCCACCGGTGGTTTAGAAAAAAAAAATTAAAAAAGGTTACCTTATTTGTTAATCTATTTTCTAATTATTGTAAAATTTTATAGTAGACGAATTCAAATTATGAAGAAAGATAATGTTAATTTCAATAATAGTTGCACCTCGATTATCCGAGCACCGATTATCCGAATTTCATATTATCTGAACAAGATCTTCCGGTCCGGGAAAATATTTAGTACTTTGAGTAGCTCCGCACTTAAGTACAATGTTTGTGTTACAGTTCGTCTTTTGTTTACGACAATTATCATAAAATTCAACCTGTAAAACATTGAATTAAAGTGAGAAAACGTTATGAAAAGAGGTGTTATCGACGTAAAAGTGTACAAAAATTCGTCTTTTGTTTTAATAGTGTTATCAAAAATACCCATGCATCGAACTGTTAATTGGATCTCAACCGTCCGCCTGTCTTGATGCCTTCTTCAGGAAGTGAATGTACGTACTTTGAATAGTGAACTCATAAACGGTAACGCAGTTTGTGCAATTAGGTTTACGTACATGCAGAATTTTTTTTCTTAATGATTGGACGATAATAGCTGCGTACTTTATGTATTTGAACCATTTCACAAGAAAACAGTTAGTACATACTTTATTTAACCCAAGCGAAATACATGTAAATAGATTTGAACATGTGTGTTCTAACGTAAATACATGTATATGTATATCGAGTAAGGTGGTGTTTGTTTACAGATAATCAGGTATCGAAACAATCAGTTTTCTGAACAAATTGTTTCCCGCCTCTCTTGTTCGGATAATCAAGGTTCAACTGTATTGAGTACATAAGTAAATTTCAACATGTTTATTACATATACTTACTTCAGAGACATTCATCAGCAATCCTTAAAAGTAATTCGGAGAAATTTTGTCATAGAGAGATTCTCTGTCTTTAAATCATCAATCCTGTTATTAAATTAATGGTTTGGATTGGTATCAGTTACTTGCATTAATTTCATTTGCAGAATAATTGGTGTTTTTTGAAGAAATATATTTTTAGCATAGTTCGAGCTATGCTAAGGATATAGAGGAGCCGTGGTTTAATGGTTAGTGCAACTGCACCGTTACCAAGAGAATCCAGGTTCGATTGGACGAGAAGAATTTGCAACTGTACAAAAGAAAAGGCCGTTGGTTGGCGTCAGGAAGGGCATCTGGCCAAGTAATTCCTCACTGCCAAATCCAAGTCCTTATGAAGGGCACCGTCTGAGCCCCAGTTACAGGTGAAAATGACGTTAATTTTTAAAAATAATATTTTTAGCATTGTTCGAGAACTGAAATGAAGAGCTCTATTTTTTCTTTACAGTTTCATATTGAAATTGCCTAGTTTCTTGAAGACATCAGTCAAATGATCACATATTTGACAGAAACTTGGTGACTCTTCTTCGCAGGAACATCATTTCAGAATTTCGTTGGACTAATCAATTATTCTAAGATATTTTGTATCAGTTTCCTCTTTAAGACCAACCTTCTTCTCTGTAAAGCAATGACGATGGAAAAAGTATCTCTCGAAACCTAGCTCAGAAAAAGCTTACGACTCAAGACATGATAAAGATCTTACATCTATGGCTTCTTCTGACTCTGAGTCCATACAGTTCAGAATTTTCATCGTTCCTTCCACTTCGGTTTACACAGAACTGTTAAAAAATTATTCAACTTTAGTGGGTTTTTTTATGATGTCGACACACCAGACCACAGAATGTAGAACTCACGTAAAAACAGGGAACATTTCCTTGCCAACTAAATTTTTTAGACACAATGCACAATCAACATGGTGGGTTTCCTCTTTCATAAATTTTGATGATCCTGTTTTCTTGTCCACTGTTGCAGACTCCACTGTGTAGCACATGATAATAACTTCTTTAGGCATTTTGTTTGCATCCAAATAATTGGTAAGTTTCCTGTATACATTATCTATAGTACAGACTGTTTCTACTGATTCACTGAGCGAAGTGTCTTTTTGAAAAAAAAAATATAAAAAATAATAGCCTTTACTCGTAAGCGAGCATAAACTAGCGTAAATAATTAACAACAGATTCATTCGAGAAAAACATTAAAAATATATATTCTATCTTTTTCTTCTTTCTTTTCTTCTTCGATATCTATCAGTTCGTAGAACATTCAAGCTTTCACAAACAGCCTGAATTTTCGAACGCCATAACGAACGGTTCTTTGCAACAATATTCCAATCAAGTAAATCAATTCTCTTCAAGAGCTGTTTACAGTTATCTTTGTATCTTAGTTTTGGTCGTCCAACTGAGCGTGAGCCATGTTCAAGTTCACCGAACAATATCATCTTAGCTGCTCTAGCATCATCCATACGGCCGACGTGGCCAAGCCATCGTAAACGACTCTTTGCAATTAAAATTTCAATGTCATCGATGTTAGCTCTATTCAAAACTTGTTCATTGCTTACGTAGTCGTCCCATTTGATTCGCATAATTGAGCGAAGGTGGCGTTGCTGGAAGGTACGAAGTTGTCGAATTTCGTATGAATATAGAGTCCACGTCTCACTTCCGTACAACAGAATCGGTAGTAAACATTGTTTGTATACTGCGATTTTAGTGGTGATCGTCAGATCGTGGTTATCGAATACTCGATGTCTAAGCCTACCAAACGCACTTGATGTAGCTTGGATACGAGAAGTAAGCTCGACTTGCAGTTTACAATCTTTTGAAACAAAGCTACCAAGATACTTGAAACGATCAACATTTTTCAGGGGTATTTCGTCGACAAAGAAGATCACTTCCGGACCCATACATAGTACTTCGGTTTTTCCAGCGTTGATGCGTAGTCCAAATCGTTTGGCTGCCGCATTGTAAGCATCAAGGAGTTCTTGTAAACCTTCAGGAGAATCGCTCATCAATGCAATATCGTCTGCATATTGAGCCTCTCGAATGAATTCGTACATGACTTTTGAGCTGGCTTTTAAGCGTCTCAAGTCGAAAAATTTTCCATCTGTTCGGAACCTTATCAAGATCGAACGACTGTGTTTGATTTCTTTAAAAGCAACGAGAAGTAGAACAGCTGCGTATATTCCAAACAGAGTCGGTGCAAGTTTACAGCCCTGCTTCACGCCGCTAGTGTATTCAAAAAGCTTTGAGAGGACACCATCGACAATTAAACGAGCATTGACGTTGGTGTATAAAAGTTTAATCAGTTTTAACAGCTTCGGTGGACAGCCGATCTTTTCCAAGATTGAAAAAAGCAATTGACGATTTACGGTGTCAAAAGCTTTGGTAAAGTCTATGAAAGCGATGTACAAATTACGGTGTTGTTCTCTGCTTTTTTCCATGACTTGTCGCACGGTAAATATTCCGTCAATGGTACCACGACCTTCTCGGTATCCTTGTTGAGATTCAGGGTAGATTTTACGAGCAAGCACAGTCAGTCTCTGCAAAATCATATCAGCAAGAAACTTTCCAACAACACTTAGAAGCGAGATACCTCGATAATTCCCACATTGGCTGCGGTCTCCTTTCTTGAACAGTATTGTGATATTTGGATTTACGAGATCTGATGGTAGAAGTTCTGTAATCCAGAATAGGTTGAAGAAGGTCAGAAGGTAGTTTTTCAAAGCGTTACCTCCATACTTTAAAGTCTCTGGAAGGATGCCATCTGGTCCTGGACTTTTCCCTGGCTTCATGTTCTCAATCGCCTTATCGAACTCTTCCTCATTGAACGGTCCATCGAGTGATTCGTCAACGGGCATTTGATCGATATCATTCAGAACTTCCATATCTGCATCAGATTCTATATTCAAGAGATCTGAAAAATGTTCAATCCAACGGTCGTTGATCTCTTTGTCAGTTGTTAAAAGCATACCGTTTTTCGAACGAATTTGGTGCAAGCTTTTCGACCTTGGACCATACACTTCACGCAGTATTGAGTAGAATTCTCTCAGGTTATTTTGATTGTAGAAAATCTCAGCTTGAAGAGCTTTATTCATAAACCAATCGTTCTTTATTTGTCGAACCTGACGTTGTATTTCTTTCTTGTTTTGACGTCGATCCTTAATGAGAGCATAGATTTCGGCATCATTCTCATCGAACCAGTCGTTTTGTTGCTTTCGTTTCTTTCCAAAAGCAAAGGTAGCTGCGTTTTGAAGACACTCTTTGAGATCATCCCATTCTTGAGAAAGTCTAGTCAAATGTTGGTCGAAATAGCTGTGAAGTCGATCAATGATTTCCGGTGTTACTTTGATTGATGGTCTAGTAGGTGGTTTTTTCCCTTTCTTTTTGCGTTTTAGGGAGAAAGAACATTTGCAAACGAGTAGTCTGTGATCTGTAAAACAGTCTGCAGATAGATTGACTTTGACTACATCAATGCATTGGCGAGCAAGGTGGTTTGCAAGGACATGGTCAAGCTGGTGCCAGTGTTTCGATCTAGGATGTTTCCAAGTGGTTTTGAGCGAGTTTTTCATCTGAAACATTGAACCCATGACTGAAAGATCGTTCTCAGTGCAAAAGTCGAGGAGCATCAGACCGTTCGAGTTCATCCTACCAACACCATGCTTTCCTAGTACTTTGGGCCATAGCGTCCAATCGCAACCAACACGAGCGTTAAAGTCACCGAGGATGATAAGATGGTCGTCACTGTTGGTTTTGATTGCGTTCATAAGTTGGCTGTAGAACAGTTCCTTTTCCTCTTGAGATCGTTGCATTGTTGGAGCGTAGGCGCTTACAAGTTTCAAATGGTTTCCAGATTTCAGTTTAATTCTGAGAGTCATAAGTCTGTCAGAAATGTTCGAGATGTCAAGATGAATATTGGAGAGTACGTTTGAGACTGCAAAACCGACTCCAGCCTCCTTTTTATCTCCTCCACTCCAGTAGAAAGTAAACTCCTTTTCAATCAGATTACCAGTACCCTCTCTCCTAACTTCGCTAATGGCACATATATCGATGCGAGCATTTTGTAATTCACGCGAGATTATTGCTGTTGCGCGTTCTGGACGGACTGAATCAACACTGTCATTAGTTGTTCTAACATTCCAAGAAGCAAGCGATAAGTTTTCGTAACGATTTGTCGGGTTTTGTATGTTTTCCACCACTACCGACGATTGTGGTGCATCAGTTTCCCCTGATGCGGTAACATTATCAACATCATTCAAATCTATCATCATTTCATTATACTATAAGGCTACCCCAATGAATGACGACATTGTTTGGGGTGAGAACAATGTCCCTTGGCAGGATCCCTTGTTGGTGCAGCGGCAAAGCGAAGCTAGGACAGCTACGAAGGATAGATCCTGTTGCGTGGTGCCAGAGTTACAACTGAGTTGATTGATAAAACTGCCAGGTGCCAGAAGCGATGCCGAGTTGACAAACACAACTACCGGTGCCAAAAATGATGCCGAGTTGACAATCAAGATTGCCGATGTCGTTCCCTGACACGGGGGGCTAAGGGTGTAATATCACAGGCCCAACTGTGAACACCCAGGCTAGTTGAGGGAAGGAGTCGCCTTACTTCTCCATTCTAGAGCGAGGCCCCAGGCCCGGCCCGAGCCACTGCCCTATGTCTTTTTGAACCTCCCTATTAATATATATGGCAATAACAGCATTTTTAGGCCCTCAAAAATAGTCTTATCCATTTTTATCGAAAATATTGTGATTTTGTGATTTTAGTACACCACGTCATATATTCTGTTGCAGCAAGTATTAGCTGAAATTGGGCAGGAACTCACTTAAATAGCTAGTAATTTAATTAAGTAACAAATATTAAAGAAGAATATACTTTAAGTGGTGAACGGTCATGTTGCAGTTTATATCATCATAACACCTTTGTATTTGTAAAATCGAATTTGGTACAGTGCCAAGACGAACTGCAATGACCGTCTTTACATGGATGGCGAACCATCATCTGACACGTTCCCTGGGATCAAGAAAAGCTAGTGATTGGTAGAAATCAGTTGCTGGAGAGGCCAATCTACGTATATAAGGAAGATGCATCCAAACAAACACATTAAAATATTATTAATGAAACAAGTTACCATGTTATGCAAACAAATACATTGACGTTAGGCCCCATATATTAATATTTATTAATTAGTTTGCATATTATTGGCAGTAAAAGGTTACATTTTAGGGAACGTAAAACGCAAGGTAATTCAATCATAACGGTTTCATATTCTCTTAGTCTTACACCATTTCTATATCTTCTACGTTGGGTTCGCAAAAGAAATCAATCAATCAAAGAATTGAATTTCTCCAATTGTGATGAAGCAGCAAGACAAGTAGCTCATTCTAAACTCCATTGAAACGAAATAAATAGACTCAGCTCGACAAATAGTTGTTATGCAGAAGTATGCAACTACAGTTGAACCCAGGTGAAAAGACCTTGTGAAAAACAACAGCGGCTGCTCGCAGACCATAATAGTCAGATAAGTAAGCTCTACCTGCTAAATAGTAATTCCACTCGAGACAAGCATATACTGGTCGGTTTTCTAGAAGAAGCAATACTAAGGTAGAAGACCTTGACCATGGTTTTAGTTAGTTTTGTTGAACACAAAGTTAGAATCTGCGACTGAAGGATGTTGAAACTAAATAATTTGAATTAATTTAGATCTAAAAAATGTAAATTTTTTATCAACGCATAAAAACTGCATGTACATCAACCTTAAAAACACATAAACTATTACATTTTTCAAACCAAACATGGACTCAAACAAACCTTTTTTGATGATTTCAAGTGTCTTAGGTCATGTACAAACACTATATGTAATATCCAAACTTTTCTTGGTCAAAATGAAGGCGTTCGACACAGTTGACAATTGATACCAATTCTAATCATCAACACTCGTGTTCTTACAGTACTAGTCAAAGGGATCTTTCAATACGATTCTGATACTTTTAAGCCGAAAGCTCGAAAGGAGCTTCACACAGTTGCTGAGATGGGCATGTAAAGCTTTATGGAATGAACATAACTTAAAGTCTGTACTCTACACCAATATGGAGAAAGTGAGTGACAAAGTTTGAAAGAACAACCATAGAATAATCATAAACACGATAATGCTGCTCGGAGGGTGAAGTACAGACTCCTAAAGAGTCAGATCTAGACATAGTGTCTAGATGAAAACACAGTTCATAATGTCATCTCATTACCACCCTTCTTTTATAAAAGCAATGTGTGCGAGATAGCCGGTTCTAGCGCGCCATTTATTACCACGTCTATGACCACAAGGCTCAATTAGTCGACATGCTGATGTTTGGTGTCTAGCTTATTGTTTTGCACAAACATATTTTTTAATTTTCAATATTTTTGCAACAATTTCAATCAAACAAATGTTTCACGGCAAAGTTACAACTTTCTTCTTGCCCATGACCTTGTGGAGCTTGTTAATTTTTACACACGATTTCCTGATTCACAATCAAGAAGACCTTCTCTTTTAGATCTGTTTTTGACTTCTGTTTCAGACCGTTGTTCAGTTTCACCTTCACCTCCTTTTTGATCTTTTATCATGCGATAATCGCTGTAGAGTTTCAGGCAACTATTTCAAATCTCGCTAACAAGCCACATCATTGCTAGCCTTTTAAATTTGGTCATACTGACTGGGATGGATTTCGACAATTTCTTGTTGATATTCTTTAGGATTCATTCTTTACCAAATGTCTTCGGATACTCCAATTAAAGTCATAGAATGAGTACAGGTTAGTATTGAAAATTTGTACCTAGTTGTATTTACAAGGTCAAACCTCATTCACCTTCATGTTTTTATGCTCATTATTCCTCTACCACTGCTCATCATTTCTAAATTTCGTTTGAACATGATGTAACTGATGAATTTCAGTTTCTTCCAAACTGAATAACAATACTTAAAAGGATATTTCTGCTGCTAAGCTTCGCTATAC
>RDPX01000055.1:2575924-2596900 GCA_003991215.1 Morbakka virulenta
TGCTCGCAGACCATAATAGTCAGATAAGTAAGCTCTACCTGCTAAATAGTAATTCCACTCGAGACAAGCATATACTGGTCGGTTTTCTAGAAGAAGCAATACTAAGGTAGAAGACCTTGACCATGGTTTTAGTTAGTTTTGTTGAACACAAAGTTAGAATCTGCGACTGAAGGATGTTGAAACTAAATAATTTGAATTAATTTAGATCTAAAAAATGTAAATTTTTTATCAACGCATAAAAACTGCATGTACATCAACCTTAAAAACACATAAACTATTACATTTTTCAAACCAAACATGGACTCAAACAAACCTTTTTTGATGATTTCAAGTGTCTTAGGTCATGTACAAACACTATATGTAATATCCAAACTTTTCTTGGTCAAAATGAAGGCGCTCGACACAGTTGACAATTGATACCAATTCTAATCATCAACACTCGTGTTCTTACAGTACTAGTCAAAGGGATCTTTCAATACGATTCTGATACTTTTAAGCCGAAAGCTCGAAAGGAGCTTCACACAGTTGCTGAGATGGGCATGTAAAGCTTTATGGAATGAACATAACTTAAAGTCTGTACTCTACACCAATATGGAGAAAGTGAGTGACAAAGTTTGAAAGAACAACCATAGAATAATCATAAACACGATAATGCTGCTCGGAGGGTGAAGTACAGACTCCTAAAGAGTCAGATCTAGACATAGTGTCTAGATGAAAACACAGTTCATAATGTCATCTCATTACCACCCTTCTTTTATAAAAGCAATGTGTGCGAGATAGCCGGTTCTAGCGCGCCATTTATTACCACGTCTATGACCACAAGGCTCAATTAGTCGACATGCTGATGTTTGGTGTCTAGCTTATTGTTTTGCACAAACATATTTTTTAATTTTCAATATTTTTGCAACAATTTCAATCAAACAAATGTTTCACGGCAAAGTTACAACTTTCTTCTTGCCCATGACCTTGTGGAGCTTGTTAATTTTTACACACGATTTCCTGATTCACAATCAAGAAGACCTTCTCTTTTAGATCTGTTTTTGACTTCTGTTTCAGACCTTTGTTCAGTTTCACCTTCACCTCCTTTTTGATCTTTTATCATGCGATAATCGCTGTAGAGTTTCAGGCAACTATTTCAAATCTCGCTAACAAGCCACATCATTGCTAGCCTTTTAAATTTGGTCATACTGACTGGGATGGATTTCGACAATTTCTTGTTGATATTCTTTAGGATTCATTCTTTACCAAATGTCTTCGGATACTCCAATTAAAGTCATAGAATGAGTACAGGTTAGTATTGAAAATTTGTACCTAGTTGTATTTACAAGGTCAAACCTCATTCACCTTCATGTTTTTATGCTCATTATTCCTCTACCACTGCTCATCCCAATCATTTCTAAATTTCGTTTGAACATGATGTAACTGATGAATTTCAGTTTCTTCCAAACTGAATAACAATACTTAAAAGGATATTTCTGCTGCTAAGCTTCGCTATACTTAGCAAGTTTGTAAACCTCTTTCTTCTAATAGTCATGAAAGCCAAGATATCGGGAAGATTTGTGTTGTAGTGACCGAGTGGTTAAATCAAAATATTACCATGCAAGGCGTTTGCGTTTAGAACCCCGGCGTAAGTTCCTGGCATTACTGTACCCAGTTTGTTTGTCTTTTACAAGTAGAAAGCTTTTGAATTTGTACATGTTTTGGAGGTAGAATTGGGAGAGGGATAAAATAATGTAAAACGATGGGAAAATACAAAGGAAAAAATCAAATAAGACAAGTAACCCTCTGCACAAAAGTCTTGCTTTGGATAAAAAAAATTATGTGCAATAGTGTTTTGAATTCTGGGAAGTATGTGGTTTTTTCACTATTCGATTATGTTCCTTTTCACTATTTTCGTCCAACACGCCTCTAACTGGCGTTTCTTTCCCAAAGTTCCTTTCGTAAACTGTCAGAGTTTGGACTTTCTCGTCATAAACCCAAGGTTGGTAGCAAAGGTTATTCACAGACCAGACCAATCTAACATTTCTGGATTAGATTCAATTTTGGTAGTTCTCTTCGGAATGTTGCTAATTTCAATTCTCATTCTAATTATTAATTTATTTTGATTTAGGAAGTAGCATCAAACTGTGAATATACTAGCACAGGGGACAATATGTTTTTAGTTGGACTTTAGAGTTGAAGGTATTATGCTCTAGTTGATTCTAAGATATTTTTTTTCCGTTTATACAAATGATTAGTTTATAAAGGACCTTTCAACACAATAATGGCGACAAGAATACATTAAACATGGCTGGAAAGTTTGCATTACACCCAACATCCACTATCTCCTTTTCATCTGTTCTCCTATCGGAGAGTATAAGCAGAGCGATGGAAAACATGGAAAAGACAACTTGAGACACGTTGTTCCTCTTAATTCACGCTTTTCGTTTTATAAGAATAGCTTCTATAATATCAGGGTGAAAATTGCCTAATTTGTAAGAATATCTTAAGAATATTTCCAGGGTGAGTTTCATAAGAATATAATTTTAGTAAAACAGAAATATTATGGCAATTAAAATAAGACAAGTCTGAAATCTTTCTAAACATACTTTATGATATATATCAGGTGTCCAAAAAATACACATTTTTTAAAAACTTTAAAATATAGTAAAATAAGAATTTTTTTTTTAAAGTTATATTCCTCTGTGTTTGATTGACTTTGTGAAGCCAAAATGTCCGAGAGTTTCTTGTTTCTTCACTGGGGTAGCCATCACACTGACACTTTAATATTTCTCTTACACGACTCCACGAGAAAAGAATTTTCTCATAACAAACCATACACTTTCAACAACGTCATCGAGTAGAATGTCACGTTAGAATGTTGACGTTCGAATTGTGACGTTGTGATTCTTCAATGAATTTTCAAGCTGTTTGGAAAAAATAAAAACTAAAATATAAGAATATATTAAGAATATTTCACCCTTATATTTTGTCAAATCATAAGAATGCTTCACCCTCAACGGAATTTTGCTATTCTTGTAAAAAGAAAAGCGTGTATCTTGAACAACAAGCAAAAACAAGCTTTATTTTCATACCAAGCAATAGAGACAACACAGGGTATTTGTGATACTTTGACAGAAACAGGGGATGAGGATTATTACAAACAGCTGCTTCAAAGTTAGATCAGTATTTCGCGTCAAAAAAGAATGTGAACTATGGTTTTTTAGTTTTGTACTAACCAATAGCACGAATTGATTGATGATGAAGCTTGTCTGTTAATTCTTGCTAACAATCATACCAACAACCCATCAAAGCCGAGAACAGTGGTCTAAACAAACATTGTTTCTATCACCGTTGTGAATATTCTTGGACGTAACTGATGGAACTGCATTCCCATTCTTAAGCAAAGAAACTAGACAAACACTGTCTCCCAGCAACACCAAAACATTTGCATCTGGAGCAGTTGAGCAAGTTGCTGTATTGGGTAAATTTGAAGTTGATTTGGAATCAAAGAACAATTTCTCAGTCTCTATTGTTCATGTTGTCAAAGGTTCCTTTGGAAATCTGTTTCAAAACTGCATCATCTTTGGATCTAATTACTTTTAAGGTTAACGCCATTTATCGACAGCCAAATTGCCACGAACAGATTTTGAAAAAGTATGACCATATTTTTCATAGCATTTGGGAATTAAAAGATATTAGAATTGCGGTACACATCGACAAATCAGTTACACGAGTAGATCAAACAGCTCGCAGAATATTATTCTACCAATGAAAAGACTCGATACACCTTGATATATTGAAAGAACAAAGGGTCATTGAAAGAGTTCCTGGATCAACTCCTTGGGTTTCGCCCTTGGTCATTATGTCGAAGGAAGACGGCGATGTTAGACTATGTGTATTGCAAATTGTTATATTCGAAGGGAAAAATTCCCGAGCCCCATAGTCGACCATCTCGTTCACTCAGTTAACGGTGTAGAAGTATTTTCGAAGCTAGGCTTACGGTCATGGTACCACCAACTTGTTTTATCAGAGGTCAGTCATTGTATTACCACTTTCGCCATCCATGAAGGTTTGAGTTTTGGTACTTCATCAGCCAGTTGTTCAACATATCGTTGCGTAGGAGCTACTGGTAATCGTAAATGAAATAAACTCAAACTGAAGATGGCAATGCTCTCGGTCAAGTTTTATACCGTTTTTCAACACGAAGATTCACTTTGAATAGTGAAAAATTGTAAATAAGCAAGGACCGTTTAATACTTTCCGGATTTGTAGTTTCGAAAGATGTGTTTCATAGAATCCACTCAAGGTATCGGCCATAAACAATGCTCCGCCTCCGAGAACAAGAAGTGGTCTGCGCAGTTTCCTCGTGATGACAGCCAATTGCTTAAAATCCATCAAGACTTACAATGATTTAACACAGCCATTGAGAGAATTAACCAAGAAAAACGTTCCTGTCAAAGGGTTAACTAGATCTCGAAATGCTTGTCTTGCTGTAAAAGCCGACTTAACAAGCAAAATCGTAATGTCATATTCCAACAAATCGAAAGCAACTAACCAAACAACTGATTCTTCAACAGATGGACTTTCAGCTATCCTTACACGACATAAAAAGTTTCAGCAGGCAAAAAAGTAATTGCCTATATTAGTCACTCTCTGACGGACGTCGAGAGAAGACACTCGAAAACGGAAAGGGAAGCTCTTGCCATTGTCAAGCCATGGAAAAATGGAATATGTCTTTGCACATATGGGATACCGGAATTTATCAGAGTTACAATATACCACCTTTTTTAAGAGCAGCAATTTATTCATTCATAAAAGAAATCGGATGAAAACAAAAANGAAAGCAACTAACCAAACAACTGATTCTTCAACAGATGGACTTTCAGCTATCCTTACACGACATAAAAAGTTTCAGCAGGCAAAAAAGTAATTGCCTATATTAGTCACTCTCTGACGGACGTCGAGAGAAGACACTCGAAAACGGAAAGGGAAGCTCTTGCCATTGTCAAGCCATGGAAAAATGGAATATGTCTTTGCACATATGGGATACCGGAATTTATCAGAGTTACAATATACCACCTTTTTTAAGAGCAGCAATTTATTCATTCATAAAAGAAATCGGATGAAAACAAAAACCCTGCACTCCTTTATGACCACGGAGAAACACAGAGCTACAAAACGTCATGAAAACAATGGAAAAAGCTTTTCAAACTGCAAAAATCGAGGAAAAGGATAGAAAAGAAATAATTTATGAGTTTTTTGAAAATAAAAGGTTGCAATCTCTCATTTAACTACTCAAACGTCTCCAGCAGAAATTCTTTTCAACCGAAAAATATATACCAAATTGCCACAAATGTCACGTGAACCGGTTCATGTTATTCAAGCAAGAGTAAAGATCACAGATCAAAATGCAAAACAGAAATAAAACCATGAAAATGTCTCCGTTCACCCGCAGCAAAACAAAAAATTAAAGTATGAGATAGGGTATTGGTACAGCAATGTTTTCATCCAGGTTTACCCCCGAAACCCTACGTTGTAACAGCTAGGAAAGGAGGAAGAGTAACAGCACGCCGCAATGGGATGTTTATTAAGTGAAACATTTTCTTTTCCAAGCTGTTAAATACAGATTGTGGAAAAGAGAGGAAAGGGGAAAAAATCAGTGAGTTTCCCAGACGATTTTGAAGATGAATGGCGGAATGATAAGTAGCAATCTCGATACGGAGAAGGCATTCCGTGTAAAGATTTGTACGCAATATTTATGAACAAAAAAGTTAGAACATTTGAGTCTTGCTATGCTTAATGTTGAGCCTGATTTTTTTCTTTTAAAAAAGGAAAGGATGAAATTTTGTTAATTTCAATTGTCATTTTAATTATTTATTTATGTATTGATTTAGAATGTTGAATCAAGCTGTGGGTATGCTAGCACAGAAATCATTTGTTTTGGTTGGAATTTAGATAAAGTACATTCTCGTTTATTCTAGGATATCTGTTACCTTTTATACCAATAATTATGAAGGGCATTTTGTAATCAACTCTATCGCAAAAAATTGGAGGGCTTTCTCGATCGTTTCCTTGTTTTCAGCATTGAGTGAAAAAGAACATTTGCTTTCCGCTTTCTATTCTGGGGCGTTTGGTCCAGTCGAGTGCCAGGGAAGTAGCTATCAACTAAAATGAAGATTATTTTAATAGCGATTTTTAAGTGTTGTACCACTATTCATTTATTATATTAAGTATTTACTTACACAAAAAAGGCGACAGTGTCTTTTATGTCTCGAAAAAATTGTGTTTTGACAAGGTTTTTGCACAAGCAGACGACATTCCAGTCAATCTTATTTAGGTCTCCACGACAACACTACGACTTTATTTGGAAAACACACAATGTGTCAATTCAGCCTTTAGTTTCTTCAACTATTCTTTCTGTTTCCGGGTCGTATTAATTGTGATTAATTAATCAACTTAAGAGTTATCAACAGATCATCACATTTCTCGACAATTGCACCATACCTTGCCTGATAACATTTTTCCTATTGTTCATATTTTCGCCAGGTATCAAGTATTAACAAATATATATATATATATATATAGTAATAGTAGTAAAGTATACCAATGTTCACTAAGAGTGCTTAATGTTTCCAGAGCGTTTATAAATCGAGTAAAGTATACAAAATAACTATACAAATTTAGCAGTTACTACTAGTTTCATGTTTTCTTAACAATCTTCAAACTTCAACGAACTACAAAATTTCGTGTATTGTAAAGATGCAAGGTAATTATGGTACACTCAAGAGAACAAAGTGTTCATTTATATTTTATAAATGAATAAATGAATGGTCCACTCTGACCGGAAGTGGTAGCACCTGCCAGGATTCCAGCTATGGGAAAATAGCTATAAAGCTATGTGTCTGGCACACAGTAACTCACTTCACGGGTAGGTAGGGTGCTCTTTAGTCTTGGTTGACAACCTATCTAAGAGATGGTTAACTCTGAAATAAAAGCCTGCGTGCAGTTGTTCTCAGCTGTATCAAAAAGTGTGACTGGCTCTACACAAGCCACTACTACTTAAAATAAATCATTGTGTGGGTGGCCATAAATTTACTCACTCTGCTTTCTTAGGACATCAAAAAGTAAGCCAATGCTTCTAGCAAATTAAGTTCACTGGCGATGGGGTACTGTTGGTGGAGGCTGGCGGAGGATACCACTGGAAGCCTTTAGTCGGTACTCTGCATAGTTGGTGGCGTATTAGGTGATGGCCGTTCTTGTGTAAAACCTGTGGACAATTGCACAGGTCGTGTCCTCTATTACGTAACAAAGTAGATCTTTTTAGATGCAGAATTACTTTCCCTTGAAAGGGAGGGGGCAATAAAGGGAGCCCTAAAAAAAGCTTGTTCACACTAAAGCTAGTCATCTTACTGCAGTTGACTGGCTATCAAATTATGCAGTCAAAACAGAAATTCAATTGGAAATCGTAAATGTGCCTACAATTTTGGAACATGAAATGTAAGAACATTGCTTAACAGCAATGATTCCTTTGAGAGAAAAACGGCAATAGTCGCAAAAGTACTGAAACAATACAATATTGACATTGCTGCCTTGTCTGAAACA
This sequence comes from Morbakka virulenta, assembly GCA_003991215.1. Taxonomy (NCBI): domain Eukaryota; kingdom Metazoa; phylum Cnidaria; class Cubozoa; order Carybdeida; family Carukiidae; genus Morbakka; species Morbakka virulenta. Next base: position 2,583,509 of record RDPX01000055.1, read on the forward strand.
CACCTTATAGGATCAGGTGAAATAAAAGAGGTTGGTGAAGGTTACACGTTCTTTTGGTTTGGTTGGAAAGAAGGCGAAAGGCACAGCTCGGGTGTTGTTTTTGCAATAAGATCAAACATTGTTGACACTTTTATCTCTTCCTCAGGAAGTTGATGATCGTTTGATGACCCTTAAAATAGAGCTGACGGAACAAGTTTGACATTAGTCAGCTGTTATACATCAACTCTAAATGCAGAAGAAGTAGAAGCCAACAACTTCTTTGAAAAGCTTGGGGAAATAGTAAAGAATGTAAGCTATCTGGAGAAAATCTTGTTGATGAGAGATTTCAATGCACGAGTAGGCTCAGATAATAAAACATGGGGAAATGTAATTTGGGCCCATGGTATGGGGAAGTTAAATGACAATGGAATTCGATTGCTGTCCTTTTGTAGTGAGCACGGACTCCTCATTACAAACACTATGTTTCAGCAGTCAAATCGTTTTAAAAGCACATGGATGCACCCACGATCCAAACATTGCCATTTTATTGATTTTGTTATAACCCGGAAAAGAAACAGAAGTGATATCCTTTTGAGTCATTCCTTTCATGATACATTTTGGCTGTCGGATCACGCCCTGATCCGATGTAAGACAGCGTTGAAACTTCAACCTAAGGGCAGGAGACATACAGTTAAGGTGGTTTAATGAAAATGATGTTTAAATTCAGGGTGTTTTAGACCAGATGCAATTTTTACACAGGGCTTGGATTTCAGACAAAAACTCTGCAGCACTAAGAGAGATGTTCAGCGTAGGTTAAGAAAAATGAAAGAAGATTGGTGGTCCACAAAAACCTCGGAGCTACAGGCTGCTTTTGACAGGAAAGATACGCGCAGGTTTTATGAATGTTTAAAAGACGTTTATGGACCTCAGCAATATGGCACCTCACCCGTTATGGCGGCTGATGGCACAACATTACTGACTGATAAGAATGGCATCCTTAAGCGCTGGAAAGACCATTTTGAAAGTGAACTTAATTCTTTCTCTGATGTAGATGACGAAGTCTTGCGTTCTTTGCCCACAAGACCTCAAATTCCAGAGCTAGATTTGATTTCTAATTTTTCTGAAATTCATGCAGCTGTGAACAAAATGTTGCTGAGAAAGTGCGCGGGTGATGACAGTATCCCAGCTGAAATATTTAAGTTTGTGAGGAATACACTTTTGAAAGAGCTTTTGAAATTGTTCATCGTTATCTGGGAAAATGGTTTTGTACCTCAAGATTTTAGAAATTCATCAATTACTTATCTCTTCAAGAATAAAGGTAAACGAGTCAATTGCGATAACTATCGTGGAATATCATAGCTCTCAGTGGCTGGAAAAGTATTGGCTAGGATTATTTTGAACAGGATAACCCTTCATCTAGTTGACAAAATGTTTTTAGATCTGGAAAGGGAACCATCGACGTGATGTTTTGTCTTCGTCAAGTATCAGAGAAGGCACGTGAGAAAACTCAGGACCTGTTTATTGTTTTTATTGACATAACCAAAGCATTTGACCGTCTCACCAGACTTTGGAAGGTCTTCAACAAAATTAGTATCCCTGAAAAAATGTTGAATGTGATATTATCTTTTCATGAGAATATGGAGACCCGTGTAAGAGCAGATGGAAAGTTTTCTGAATCCTTCAAGGTAAAAACTGCTACGAAGGAGGGTTGTGTTATGGCTCCCGTGCTCTTTGCCCTTTTTCTCTCGATCATGCTTGAGTATGCCTTCAAAGACTACACATGAGGTGTCCATTTTTTTGGTTTGCCAATGCCGCAAAAGCGTTGGATTGACGATTAGTGTTAAGAAAACAGAAGTAATCTACCAGCCAAAGCCTACCACTTTGCAACAAGGATGTGTAAAGATTCCAAGACCGGCATACGAGGAACCTCCTCAAAAAATATTTGTGGATAGACACCCTTTAAAGTACGTTAAATCTTTTCCATATCTGGGAAGCAAGGTAAATGCATCGGCATCACTTGATGATGACATACTGAACAAAATTTCAAAGGCAGCGGATGCCTTTGGCAAACTACGTTCAAGAGCATGGTATGAGCGAGGGTTATCCCTTAAGAATAAAATCTCAGTTTATCGTGCGGTGACAGTTTCAATACTGTTGTATGGATCAGAAACCTGGATCTCATACCGTAGGGACATTGCCCAATTGGACTCATTCCATAACCGTTGCCTTCGTAGTATATGTGAGTTAACATGGAAAGATAAGGTTTCCAACTTAGATTTGTTTGCTAGGTGTGATATTTTAAGTATCGAAGCCTTTCTGATGAAGTCACAGTTTCGTTGGGCAGGTCATCTTGTCCGCGTGGATGATAGTCGACTTCCTAAACAACTCGCGTACAGTCAACTGAAGGAGGGTAGTCGGAGTGTCGGACGTCCATTCCTGATATATATACATATACTCAATCTGCAGGCAGTACCGTTTCGCCCTTTCTGGGCTCATCAGTGCAGCACAGAGTTTCTGAGACATAACTCTCTGGCCATGTTGCCGGAGAAAACACAGCTTAAAGAGTTATTGTGGGATCCTGTCAGAGTGCTCAAACCACGCATGCGCAGTGAGCATTGCATTATATATTTATATTATTATATACATATATATACACACATATATATACATATATAAATATACACACATGTATATATATACACATATACACATATAATGATTGGTCCGTCTTAGCAGGCGTGGCATTCCAAGTGACCTCTCGGGGTTGCAACAGTGAGATATTTATCTTTATGAATCCTGAGGTGTCATCTAAGTCCACCAGACCATTTGCAGATTTGGGGGCAGGATGGACATAAGTAAATGAAAGATTCAGAAGTAGCAGCACTAAAGGCACAAAAGAAATGATTTTAGGTCTAGTAGTCTGATAAGACTTCTGATTATTCTCCAGTCTTGCATGAGACAACAGAGACCGACCACACACTTTACAAGGCCAAACAAGGCCAGACTTTACTTGGAAAAGTTCATGCTTCCTGCAGATTCTCCTCACTTTTGCATGAGAAACTCTGCTCTCCTCATACAACTTTGCATCTTGAAAGATTAAACTTCTCCAATGCTCATGATCAGAGGTTAATGCCTCCCAGTTGTCTTCAGCAATCTTCATCTGCTTCAGGTTTTCCTTAACATTGTCATTGAACCTTCTTCGTGGCTTACACTGATGTCTTTTACCAGATACCATTTCACTATAAAACAGTTGCTTAGGGAGCCTGGAGTCGTCCATTCGTGTCAAGTGGCCAACCCAGCGCATTTGGCTTTTCATACATATTGACTATATCCTTACAGCGTTTGCTTGGTAAAAAACAGTAGTGTCGGACGTACGACTCTCCCACTTGATTCCAAGAATGTGCCTGAGACAATGACGGTGAAATCTCTCAAGCAGCTTGATTTGTGACTGATATAGAGTCCATGTCTCCGAGGCATACAAAAGAGTAGCGAACACATAGGTCTTGTATACAAAAAAATTGGTTTTTATACTTTTCTTGATTTCAAAATCGAGAGAGCCATCATTTGAGAGTGTGCTGTTCAGGTAAACAAAATGCTTGACAACTTCAAGCCTTTTTTCCATTGCAATATCAAGCCCTACATAAAGCTCATTAGGTGGAGAATTATACAGTTCCTTGGTTTTATCAATACTGATTGTCAAACTAAAACGTGCACATGTATCAGCAAAGCGATCCATACCAGACTGCATGTCACAAGGAGAAAAAGCAACAAGATCGGCATCATCAGCATACAGGAGCTCTCTAACAAAACTTTCACGTACCGTCACGTACAGTCTTAGCTTGGAATCTCCTAAAGTTGAACACTCTACCAGTTGTTCTAAATCTAAAGTAAACTCCTATGTCACAGTCATAGAAAGCATACCACAGGACAGCAGTCAAGTGCAGTGAAGATAATGTTGGTGCAAGAATGTTCCCCTGTTTCGCTCCATTCTTAATAACAATTAATTCTGATAATTGACCATTATAATTTACACGAGCTTTCATAGAATGATATAACTGTCTGAATTTTTCAACAAATACAGGCGTGCAACCATATTTGCCAAGTATCATCCAGAGAGCATCACGATCGACAGTGTCAAAGCCTTGGTCAAGTCTACAAATACTTGACAAAAAGGGAGACGTTGGTCTTTACATTTCTCAATGAGCTGCCTGGTGGAAAAAAATCATGTCGACAATTCCACGCCCAGCACGAAAACTAGACTGGCACTCAGGAATAGCCTCCTTGCAAGCACGAATCTCTAACCGATTGAAAAGCAATCTCGCAAATATCTTTCTAACAACTTAAAGCAATGAAATTCCACGATGGGTATCACAAATTGACTTCTTGCCTTTCTCTTTGTGTAGAGTGACTAAAACGGGATTAATCCTCTCCTGAGCAATCGGAGTATAACTCCAAACTGACATAATCAAAGAGTTTACTGTCCTGTGAACGTTTATACCACCATGAACCAGTAATTCAACTAAAATGCCATCAAGACCTAGAGCTTTTCCTGTGTTTATATGTTTAATGCTTCCAATAGCCTCTGTAAGAGATAGCTCGATATCTAGCTGGAGGTGAAAATCTCGCTGTGCAACACTACGCACAGCGTATCATCCACAACAAAAGGGTTGTAAAAGAGATCCTGGAAATGCTCAAATTAGCATCCCATTATTTCATCAGGAGTCTTCAGTAAGATATTGATGTGATCAAGGGAATTCTTGGACCAAAAGTCTGGTGTAACATGTCATAGAACATTTTTATGTTTTTCCTGTTGAAAGCCAATTCCATTTGTGCAGGCAGATCTGACCACCACTTATTCGTACTTTGGCACAACCTCCACTGAACACTCCTTTTCACATTAGGAAAATTGGCAGCATATTTTAACTTGTTTGAAGATGAAGAGCTGAGAATTTTTTGTGCGCTCTTCTCTTTTCAGGAAGGAGGGCATTGACTTCATCACAGTTATCACTAAACCAGCCCGGGTGCTTGTTCACCCTCATTCCCAGAGTGTCAGGCCCTTTCTCAAAGATAATGTTTTTGGATCTGTCTCAACCACAACCTGAGAAATCTCTTTGGTCAAAAGTTGATCTCAAAATATCTCTGGAAGTGGCAAACTTTAACTGGGAAACATCAATGCATTTTGGAGCCATGACAACATTGAAGCGAATCTTAAAGGCGAATTAAAATTTTTACTTGAGTCAAACCACTAGATGATCTGTGTCACACTCTGTTCCATTCTGCCCTTGACCTTGCAAAAATTTTTAAATCACTGCTTCTGCTGACTATAAAGTCAAGTAGACTGACGACAGAACCAAGTCACCTTGTGCTTCTTCTTTTAGTAAAAGAAAATATTGGTAATAGTCAGAATGAGTTCAGTGCAGAGCTGGAGCAGCAGTAAATCGTGTGAGTTGATGTTACCAATCCCATGAGGTCCCAAAGACTTCCATGTTTCACTCTCAGAGACAACACGAACAATGAAGTCATCAAGGATGACCAAATCTTCACCTTTTAGAATGTTAGTAACAAGTGTTCTGAAGGTATGATAGAAAGAAGTGATATCTTCCTCAAGAGACACAAGTGTTGGTGCATAAACCTAGACAAGAGTCATGTATCTGTTAGCATTGAGGGGAATCCTCAGCTTCATAATACGCGCACTGATCCCTACTGGTTGTTCAGTTTTGTATATTATACTATTATTCACTACATGTGAAACGTTTTGTAAGGAGAGGCACAAAAAATTAGGCAAAAAATGGCCTCGCTTGAAAGAAAATGTGTGTGTACCTATATTATGGAACCCCTGATCTTGTTTCACGAAACACACTTTGGGAACCACTGCTGTATGTTATTAATATATTGTGTTTGAAATAACTTAGACATTGTATCATTGTACACGAGTGTTTGGATTTTAAATACATTTCATTGCAAATCTCCTTTTGTGGGACCAAAATTAAAAAATTTATTGCTGGAAAAGCGAGGTCTATCAGAGTTGAAGAATGCCCTAAAGAGATTATTTCCTTGGCCATGGTATTGCTAATTTTTTAACGACACACTTGTAACAAATCATACTCCAGCAAATAAAAGAAATCATTAAGCAATAAAACTCACCTTCAATTTATGTTAACCTTAAGTGTTGATCGTCTCTTGCAAAAGTGATTTCCCTTTGCGGAGTTTGACAAGTAAAACTCACAAGTAAAACTTTGATAAAATGTACAATGAATTGTTGTTACACAACAAGAAAATTCCGTGCAGACTGGGCATTCGAGAAGATGAAAAACAATCACAAAGTCTTTGGGTTTCTTATATAGTTCGAAAACATGAATGCAATTTCCATGCATATATTCGTGGAAAAGCTGGAGATGATGATCCGATGAGATAGAAAATACGCCTATACGTAGGCAGTGATATAATTACATTGAAAACGAAGTAGAACGTTGGCTAACGGTGAGGAAAATGCAAAACACAAGGCTATACCTGTAGTCGACTATATGTAAAGATACATTTTGAAGAACTGCAGATAGATAATTGAGGAGAAAATGACGACCAGTGTTACCTGACGTTACAATAAAGGTTCTTGCTGAAAAAAAAAGTGAACCTTGAAATCGTTTGAATCTTTATACTTCCGTGAAAGGGCGAGCCAATGGAAATAAAAAAGGAGGGTAATTATCACTCAAAATGGACGGACGTTGGGGTCTTGGGGTCAATACAAAATATGGAAGCTTCCTGTAGAACTAATATAATTAACAGATACGATGCAGGAGGGGATTTCCGACAATGGAACACTTCACCCAAGGCTAATAACAAAGTTTAAGAATATCATTTACTTCTAAAACTTTATAAAATTTTCACATGTCAAAACAGAAAACTTAACTTCTTGCTTTGCTGTTAAGAGCAGTGAAAAGTTTGATTTGATCTTTACTTGAAAGTGCGTGTGAGAAGTAGCTTTTAACCATAAATTTCATTGTGAATCGACCAGTAGGATTGGGCAAGAACATGCTTAATCTCATTCATCTTTTCCTGCGGACTTTAGTATCAAGATGTTTTGTTGGTTCTCATTGATGTTGTGGACCTGAGGGAAACGGTTGCCTGAGGGACGTTGTTGGCCAACGAAATATTTCCGGAATCGTGTTGGACAGCCAGCCCAAATTACTCCTTTTTACCGTTCAAAAACCAATACGAGGCTCTTAACGGTGTGAATGTTTGCCCAAAAGTTGAGTCACGACAAATTGCTGGAAGGTCATGGCAGGAAAAAGATCGTTAGAATTTGATATTGATTTCTTCTTAGATATAGCTAAACAAACTGCAATAAAAAGGTTCACCCACAAGAAGTTTTGGTGAGTAAAAAAAAATTTCCCGGTGTTATTTTTCTTCAATTTTGTGGTTAGTTGACAAGTCTCACTCTCAGTGTTTGTAATCGCTACTCGAAAAGTGTTTTAACACGTAAAAATGAAAAACGTTGCTCAGTGTGTTTAACTACAACCATAAGGACAGTACAATTAGAAATTTTGTTTTGAAGGACAACAGAGAGCCAATTTGCCAGAGTTTTAGGCTGGGGTACTGTGATATTGAAGTGAATCATCGAATGGCATCTGCCCATTATTGGCGCTAATCAGGACCCAGGTATTAATATTGGTACTACTTAATGCTATGATTATAGCAATGGGGGTTCTTATAGAACAAAGATGTGCTATTTGTTTGTATTTGTTTCAAAGCTCAGCAGGCTAGCAAAAGCGGAGAGAGAAGTTAATGCGAAAGCTCGAAACTGCGCCTCTTTGTTCAAGATTTGGCGCACATTGACTGCTTTTTACTTGTTACAGAAAAAAATAGCGTGCCCTATGAAGTGTAACGTTTGCAAAATTGCCTTTTGAAAGGAACGAGTGTTGGGAAGACTGTCGCAGATAGAAACTTAATAATCACCAGGAATGTAGTATTGTACTCATGTTGGCTATTGGCAAATTGTGTAAATGTAGAATATCATAATTTAGATCTTGTTGAGTCTGGTGATACAATAAAACTGTAAAAAGCTTTTTAATGCTGATTATTAAACCCTTGTTGGTTTTGCTTGGAAGTAGTCCTTTGAGACTAGTTAAAGCATGAGTTAGCCTGTATTAAATGAAATAATATTTACCAAGCTAAAAGTTGGGTGTTATATGAGAACAGTATTGCAGAATTGCTCAGAAAAAGCTTATGACTCAAGACATGATAAAGTTCTTACATCTATGGCTTCCTCTGAGACCATACAGTTCAGAATTTTCAATATTTCAAAAGGTAATGGTTCACTTCAGACTGAAACATATAAAAATAATGCAACAGAGAGACAAAGTAACAGACAAGGAGTTTCACTATCAACAGCTCTTTTGAAAAGGCTATTATGATAAGACCACTATACACCATAGGTATATATACCCACAGTTTTTTGTTGAGACATGACCATTTTGGTTGAAATTGTACCCAACACCTTCCCTTGCATATATTCAGAGCATCTGCACGTCCAAGTATTTTAACTTTTGATATAAAAGGCTGCACCTCTCATGCCCACTTGCACTGCAACTCTGGTTAACATATAGCTATAGTATATATTTACAGTATAATTTGTTTCCATAGACCAGGTGGTACCTGGACATGATACACGGACCTGTCAAGGTGTTAAAACTTTTAGGGGGGAGAATATCATTTTTTACAAATGCCGCCCACCATGGTTGGGCGGCGAAGAAAATTTTGGTTTCTAGACTCTCTAAAACAGCAATTTCAGCGATTTGAGCACATCATTTTATAAAATAAAATTAATAGTAAAGCCATAACACAAAGAAGAAAAATACCTGAAATATTTAAGATAAATCTCAACCTTGAACCCAAGGTATCTTCTCTTCTCCGTAACTTGGATGGACAGAATGATAATCTTTCTGACCATCCCAGTTAGAGAGAAGAGAAGATACCCTGGGTTCGAGGTTGAGATTTATCTTGCCGATTTCGGTTGAGATTCTTTGGTCTTTCTTTCCCTTTCACAATGCACACACTTTTATATAAGCGATCTACTTTTTCAGTCAAGTCCTTAGTTGCTAAAGATAACTCATAATTGTAACCTTTAGGTTGCTTACCAAGCTGCTTGCCTATGTATCTGCTTAGTTTTCTTAATGTTTATTTTTTTATAGCTCCACAGTTGCAAAATTGTCACATATGGCATATATTATATAGAAGTTTTAAAAAAAGAATTGGATAAGTTTCTGTATATTTGTTAAAGATTGAGGTTGCTTAGGAAATTGCTTGACGTTTGATATAATTTAGACCCTTGACCCTTATCATCTTGGTTGCTTATATAAAAAAGTGTACCTATAAGGATAGTTAACCCATTTTAAGCTATGTATCAAATTTAGAAAACAGCTGTCAGGAATGTGAGGAACGTTAGCTCAAAATAGATTATTAAGCAAAATACAATAGTAAAGTAGAGTACATCATTGTCATTATTTAGATGAGGATGACGAATGTGACTTGTTGTATTCCCATGTAGCAGTCTTAGCATTTTTTATAACATTATCTGATGGATTATATTTATAACATGGTTCACCATGAGGTCTGTTCAACTGAAATGACATGATGCTTGATAATGTACCATCAAGGTGTAGACTTGCTCTTTGTGCAGTCAAGTTTTTTCTAACTCTTGAGAACAAAGATTCCTCCTCTGCATTGCTATGGACTATTGATAATACAACTTTTGCTAATTTGAACAAATTTTCGAATTTACTTTTGCTTGTGCCAGTTATTTTTTGCATGTACAAATAATACCACAAAATGTCAATTCTATAGGTCTTACTATCACCATTTTCATCAGTTCTTATTGTAGCTTCATCCAACTGAGACTCTTCAAAATCATTTAATGTAATTGATGTTAATAAGATAAATTCTTCTTCCATCTGAAGAAATTCTCCATGAGTGAAAGTTACGTAATGCTTTAGCTGCTCAGTAAGGAAGTGGATACTCTCAAAGGAGCATTTCTGGTTAAGAAAATTAAAAACTCTGGCATGTTTGAAAAGATCGTTATTTAATGGAAAGTTCTTAAGAGCATATAAAAATCCAGTTTTATGAAAATTAAGGCATGCCTCAAAAAATGTACCATATTGGTTTTCACTTATATCTCCATTATCTAACAAGCTTTTGACTTTTGATTTTGCCAGAAATCCTACAAACAAATGCTCTTTGGACAAAAAATTATCCTCATTTTCAATAGCATCTCTGATTTCTTCTTCATCAAGCTCATGGTTTTTGTACATAGTAACAATCTGTGGTGACATAAATCGACTGAGTAAAACAACAGTTGTATCAAATAAGGCATCATATAACAAATGAATAATGGGGTCACTTCGCTGCAATAACAAATTTAAATTAATTAATTTTTGTAGTGCTCCATGAAGAAAAATCAAATATATTTCTTGCATTTCATTGCTAAAAGCTTTAATCAATCTATTCAACCGCGTCAATTTCCTTTCACCGTCTTTCATTTCAGGACTTTGTGACAAGAAGTAGCTTTTTAAAGATGGATATAGCTTCAAGGTTCTCTCAATACATGTAGACAAGCCAAGCCAACGAACTGAATGAAACTTAATTATCTTACAATAGTCTTGATCATGAAATAAACAAAAATCGTTCAATAGGTTTTTTCTTTTTGAAGAGTAATCAAAATGAAAATAAATATCAACTAATAACTCTTCAATGTCAAAATGCTCCATAATATGACTACAAAATTCTTTTGTACCTTTACCAGCGGTGTTATGTGCAATGTGGCATGGACAACCCATTAGTATTATGTTTTCATTTTTTTTCCTAGCTTCAACAATCAGGGATTTGTGCTTGCCAACGTTTACAGAGGTATTATCAACACCCATAGCAATGCAATTGCTCCAAGGAATGCCATATCTATCCATAGCCAGATCTATAGAGCTAAAAATAGCAGCTGCGGTCGAGGACTTGCTAAGACACATATCTAAGAACTTTGTGACTACTTTATGTTGGTTAACATCATAAATCCGCACAGTAACTGGGTTCATTTTTTCCATATTTTGGTCGTTGCTCCCATCAGTTGAAAGACTAAATACAGATGCTTTCATTTCATTTATCAATTCTTGTTGTAAGTCTGGATAAATAGCTCCATTCAAAATACAAAACGTTTTTGTTTTAGCACAGGAATAAGACTGTGCAATCTTTGAATCCGGAAAACATTCTTTAATCAATGAACTAAGGTGATTAGCTGCAGCAATAGGTAGATTATGTTCTGCCAAAAAACCTGTAAACTTGACTTCAGCTTTTCGAGTAAGAATATCAGTTGCCGAGTCCTTTTTATAACCAAAAGTATTTATCGAGGGCTGTGAACGTCTTTCTTTCTCTCTTTTTTGGTGAGTAAGAGAATTGCAATGTCGTACAAGATCGCTTGTGCCACCATGGCCACATGAAACATCTTTGGAGCAGATTTTACAGAAAAAATATAAATCTCCTAACTTGGAGTTAGAAATTACATTTTTATACTTTTTTAAATTATCCTGAGAAAACCAGGAAGCATTATATTTCGTTTTATAATTGAATGATCCTTTAAATCTCTTCGAATTCGATGGTCCAGATCGTTCCGGTGAGTCAGCCATCTTGTTTGATCAAGCGAAAAACGAGGAATAGTTATTGTGCTACATCCGCACGAAATACAATCAGAGCTCATTGTACGGCGTCCAAGTTACGCGGCGGACGAATGTGAAATGCTAGGAACAAACAGAAACGGATTAGAAAACCCTATAAAATGCCAAAAGTGACGGAATTTGACTTTTAGAAATTCTTAAATGCACACAGATAAGAAATGTGGGAGATTTTGCTAAATATATTACATGCGGGAGGGAGACAACTTTTCACTTCAAAATGCGGGAGTCTCCCGCAAAATGCGGGAGACTTGACAGGTCTGGATACAGATTAAGCAGACAGCTTTGTCCAACTCCTCTATTATGCCTTACCAATCCTACCATAAGGTAGCATCTGTTTTTTAACTTTTTCTCCATCAGGGTCCATGTTATTCTATTCCTTATCTACCCCTTGCTTGACACCATTAGATCTTTTTCCTGTAGCAATTTTTACAAACTTGCTGCTTATTCTTATAATATGCTACATTACTTGTAACAGTTTCTTTGTGGTTTTATCAATGTAGTTATTTTCACTAGGACCTGAAGCTTTGATAGTGAAAAGTATCAACAAGGAAGGCATATGATTATTATTTTGACTTTTAAGATAGAAAAAAGCCATTTTTTGTACCATGGCTAGACATTGACAACAAAAAGAGGTATATTGGTCTTAATACCTCTGAAATATATACATCTTGAATGAGTGATGGTTTTTGACACATTATGGGTACAAGAGGTCATTAGTTTTTAACCAGTTACTTCTTATCTGTCATGCAATGCTGTCAAAAGTTGGGAAACAATTGAAAGCAATCCCACTGATAAAAGAAACAGAAATCTGATACATTTTTAAATTGCTTTCACCAGCATAGTGACCTGTAGAATCACTAACAGTCAAGCAGTCCTATTATTAGCAATAGAGAAATTATAGAATGGCCAGATAAAATTTTTTCATTTGCAATTGAAGGTAACTAATGCAATAAAACTGATGAAAAATGAAAGCACAAGTCCAGAAACTACAGAGATATTAAACTACAAAAACAGATCTTTGTCAAAGTGCAGATTGTGTGTTTTAATCAATTCACACCTGATTCAGGAATTGGCTTTCTCAATAATTTAGCTTAGAGTTCTTAATAAAGGCTTTGACAGACAGATCTCTTGTACTAAGGAAATTGAACAAGTAACTGAATCTTTTAACTGGTTATGCAAATCCTGAGTTTCACTTTGCCATCAAAAGCAAGTTTTCCGCACCATTTTGTGTTTATTTGTAAGCAGTGTTTCCCACTTTCTTCACATTATCCCTCAAACTAAGGTTCCACTGTTAACAATCTTCAAGTTAACTGAATTTTTCCCTGTTTATTTTTTTAGCATTGGTTTCACACCCAGTTAATTCTTATTACTAGACTACCCCTCTGATTATTACCTTTTAACTTGTTTTTTTCTTTATCTTACCACCTTACCACTTTTGTTTTCTTTTGTTGACAGGCTATGCTATAGGTTATTAAATGACTTCTTATTTGTGTTCATTTATTCACTTACAACTTTAAAAGGGACATTACTAGACTATCCCTCTGTGATTATTACCTTTTAACTTTTGTTTCTGTCTTGATCTTACCACCTCACCACTTGTGTTTTCTTTTGTTGACAGGCTATGCTATAGGTCATTAAATGACTTCTTATTTGTGTTCATTTATTCATTTGGAATTTTTGAAGGAACAACGCTCCTAAA
>RDPX01000055.1:2597431-2617738 GCA_003991215.1 Morbakka virulenta
CAAGTGAATGGAATTGTGGGTGCTAGTGCAGGAAAAGACCTACGGAGTGTGGGTGAGGAATGGAGAAGATCAAGGATACACTTTTGAAAGCCAAAAGGGCCTCCACATCACACAGTGACATGGTGGTGGAATGCTTCTGTTGAAAATTATGTGAAAGAGAAGAGAAGGCTGTGGAGTCAATAGGAAGAACAATCAAGGTGACAGGAACCACTGGCAGAGGAAGAACAAAGAAAACATAGAAGGAGGTGATAAGGAAGGATTTCAAACAAAAAGGTGTCAGCAGAGACCTGGTGAAGGATAGGATAACTTGGAAGTCAATTTCAAGAAACTGTACAACACATGCTAGCATGTAAAATGGACCTTAAACCAAATATGATGGTGAATATGATGATTACAGCTTAAAAATAATGTTTCTATGTTTTTCTGGCTTCATCGTTTTCAGTCAAGAGTACACAATCCTTTGATTTTACAAGTACACCTCCTGTTTCGTTAACCATTTCCTTAGCCATTGGTTTTGCAATTCTATTTTCTTTTTCATCTTTTTATCCCTTGTTTCAAAGAGGAGTGTGTGTAGATCCATTATCCAAGATAGAAACCTCCAAAAATTAATGGAGAAGGAATAGACAGTCAAAAAATGAATTAAACCAGATAATGCAATTTTATTAAGTTACTAAGAGCGTACCACTGCTACTAACAAACATTATTTGTGTTTGAAAGAATTTATTTTATTTCAAGGCTGATTTTTACACTAGTATTGGAATTGAAATATTTTCAAAATAATGGAGGTTTTCATTACTTGATACTTAAAATACTTTTTTATATATATTGTCTATGTGCCACCCCCTATCCAGAGGTTGGCAACCATGGTTTCCCAGCCTTTCTGGTCCAGAGCAAAGCAGCGAAGCTGGGCTTGTGTGAACCTGGTCATTCTCCAAACGTTATCTGCCCATTTCTTTCTTGGTCTTTCTCTGGCTCTACTTCCAGGTATCATGCCATTCAGTATGGTTTATCAGCTGCTTTGCAAAGATATACTTTAATAGGCATCTTCCAACAACCTACAACCATCATTTACAACACATCTTCATTCTTCTTTTTCACTTTTTAGGATATTCTTAATATACACTGATAACTCCACATTTCAAATCCTCTTTTCTATTGTAGAAGTGATCGTCCCAACTTTACAAAAGTATAACCATGTTGACCAGATATATGCCTTAATAGGTCTGTGCCTTCCTTAAGCAATTGAAATTGGACTTTATCATTTCTACTCTGACTTGACTTTCCACCTCACATCTTCCATTGCTGGTGATCATGTGCTCCAGAAGTTTGAATGTTGGTACCTGTGCTGGTTGTTTTACATTGACTGCAATATTGCATAAGAATGCTTCTGATGACTTGTGTACCATCATGATTTTGGTCATTTCTTCATTGATTTCAAGGCCTATGGTTTTTATTTTCCCTGTCAACTTCTGTAATGATTGTTTGGAGGTTCTCTTCTAAGCTTGCAGTAATGGTGGTATCATTGGCATATGCTATTGAGTTGACATTTCTACCTCCCACACTAAGACCCATCTCTTGTTTAATTCTTGTGATCCTTTCTGTATGTAGGTTGTATGATGTTGGTTCCCATTTAGATTTAGATTTTCAAGTCTTATCTATCTATCTATCTATCTATCTATCTATCTATCTATCTATCATCATCATCATCATATTCAATTTAACATCCGTTTTACATGCTNTTGTTTGGAGGTTCTCTTCTAAGCTTGCAGTAATGGTGGTATCATTGGCATATGCTATTGAGTTGACATTTCTACCTCCCACACTAAGACCCATCTCTTGTTTATTTCTTGTGATCCTTTCTGCATGTAGGTTGTATGATGTTGGTTCCCATTTAGATTTAGATTTTCAAGTCTTATCTATCTATCTATCTATCTATCTATCTATCTATCTATCTATCTATCTATCTATCTATCTATCTATCTATCTAACTATCTATCTATCTATCTATCATCATCATCATCATATTCAATTTAACATCCGTTTTACATGCTACCATGTGTTGGACAATGCCACCTATCTACACTGATCTCTTTTGGAGCCCAGATGATTTCATCATGTCAAAGTCAGTAGAGTGCTTTTCTGTAGTCTATGAAGCATAGATATTCTGTCTCCTGCCTTTCAGTAGCTCATTTTAGGAAAGCCTTTGTCACTTGGTGCATAATGCTGATGGTTCTGTAATTTGTGCATTTTGTTGTCCTCAGCTTATTTAAGGAGTGATAAATATCAATATGTTCAACTCCTCTGGGATATATTCTGAATTGATAATCTGGTTGCAGAGGAATGTTAGTTCTTTTAATCCAGATTCACCAATGTGTTTCAAAAGCTTGGCATATATGTTGTCTCTTTTTTATGGCTCTGATATGTATTCTTGCCAGTGGTTTGTCACCTCTTCAGAGCTAAATAACCTCTTGCCATCAATGTGTAGACCTGGTTTTACTACCTTCTTATCCATTGTCTCCAATCTATCTGTGAACATTTATGCTATATCTTTGATCAGATGATTTGATTGCCTTGTACTTTTCCTTGATCCATTTTTCCTTAGCTTTTGCACATTCCACTTTCACATGCTGGTTAAACAACCTGTAGTTAGCTGTGGCTTTGCTCTGTCTTCCCTCTTCCATCAGTCCAAGAATGTCATATGTCAGCCAGCTCTTCTTTTTGCAATGTTTCTTCTCTGGGAGAACTGGCTTTGCAGCTGTGCTCAAAATACCTTTGAAACAGGCCTAAAATCCTTCAATGTTTGCTACCACTTCATCTGCTATCACCCTTTTTATTAGCAGGAAGCACACACTGAATCTTTGTACCATTTTTGCACTGTGCATTTCTGAAAAATCAAGCAGTGTGGGGCTCACAAAGCTCTTTCTTGATTGTTTCACTTTGACCTCCATTTTGCATATTAACACGACATGGTTGAATTAATATCTGCCCCTGGGCAGATGGTGCAGCTTTTAATGGCATTTCATTATCTTTTTTTATCATCAGATAATCAATTTGTATTGGTGCAGGTCTCCAAGGCTTTTCCATGTGCAGAGTCTTCCTTAGTGCTGCTTGTGGTAGGTTTTCACTATAATCAAACCATTCCCTTCACAAAATTCTATTAGTCTGCTTCCATTGTCATATCTTCTGCCAAGACCCCATTTTCCTTTAGTGTCAGAGTGACTTCCTGCTCCAACTTTGGTATTCATGTTTCCCATGATCAACAGCACTTAATACAATTTCACTTTTTTTTCAAATCCTTTTCCAGACCTTCAAAAAATATTTCTGTGACCTCATCCAAATGGTCTTTGGTTGGAGCATATACCTGGACAATACAGATATTAAAAAGCTTTGCATTGAACTTGATCAATAGAATTCTGACACTCGCTAGGAACCCTTCATGCTCCTGTTTAGTGAAAAGTGGATGAGAAGCCCTACTGACTATCACCTCCAGAAGAAATAAATGTGTATTCCTTCTTCTTCAAAGTGCCACTGCCCATCCAATGTGTTTCACTGACTCCCATGACATTGCTGTCCAGTTGCTTTGCTTCTTGTAAGAGATTATCTAATTTGCCTGATTGAAATAGCATACACACATTCAATGTGCCAACTCTCAGAGGATGTTTCCTAGAATGCATGGTGACATCATCAGGCATATGTATTTCTGGAGAATTAGAGCCAATGCCATCATTGTGATCATCATTATTATATATTCCAGTACTCTCCTCCCTGTTGCTTTTTACAAATGCCTGTCCTACAGGCAGCACAGTTACAGCACTGTGACCAGAACTAGTTTTTAACTATTTAATCTATTTCTATTAAATGGTCCAATTACCAGGTAGTTCACAATGCTTTCCAACATAACGTAAGATAACATACACAGTGAATATCAACAGGCTTTGTACCATGTACTTTTTGTGTATTGTTATTATTTGGAGATCCCAAATAAGGTGACAACATTTTGAATAATTAGCAGTGGAAATATGCACAAAAAAAGTCCAATCAACTTTTATGTGCATTCATAACATGGAGATTTGAAAAATAATTTCTTCTAACATTCCGAGAAAAAAATTAAATCTACATATATCAGCCAGTCACTTTATTAGTCACTTCATAAGTGGTTACTGAATCAACTCACACCAGTTATGTTTTCAGGGTAGTTTAATTATGTTGTGACATGTAACATGATAACTTGAACATTGCTTTTATCTTTTTACTAGGAATGTTGTTCTACATTTAGCAACATCAATTATCATCATCTGGTGTAGCTTTTACCTTCTCGGTTGCTTTTTACCATATGCAATCATTCACATTTTGTTTGTTGGGATACTGGCTGTATGTATACTGCAGGATTTAGCACTTGGTGTAAGTAACTTTTTTTTTAATTATTCATCAATTTTTAGCTGCAGTTTCAATTTTATCAATCCATATCTATATTTATGAAATTCACAATGTGTGTATGCATGTGTTTGCATGTGTGTGGGTATGTTGGTTTGGCAATACTTTGCTGGCATGCAATAGATATATTGGCTTTGTTATTTTGTGATATGACTGTGGGAGTTATTGTTAGGCTTTTAAAAGGGGGTCGTTTGGGCCTGCTCTCATAGACACTAACCTACAATCAAAAAATGAATTTAGTCAAGGAATATAGGAAGCTCAGTTTCATTGTCTGGGTGCTTTGCAAACCTGTACTGAATATAGGTAAAATTATCTTTCCATATTACCTTCAAGGGATTTAAAATGTGCTGTTTTGGCCAGTTATTAAATGTCAAGAGTACAATCAAAAAACGAATTTAATCAGACAACATAGGAAGGTCAATTTTGGTGCCTGAGGCCTTTGTAACTTTGCTTAAACATTTACAGACATACAACTGAAAATTTGATTTAAACACGAAATATAAAAAGCTTATTCTGGTTTGTAGAATGCTTTGTTTGGCATTTGTATTGATATGTAAAATATCTTGCCACTGTATCCATTGTTTAAGAAATTAAGATGCTTGTCATTATAAACAGGATTTTGCTCCAAGTATTTTTCATACAGTCCAGTGGCTTTTGGTTGAAAACTCAGCTAGGAATTGTTGCTTTCATTGTAGCCCATATGTCAATAAGGCTGTTATTCTTCAAATGTTTCATCTTCAAATTGATCATACCAGCTCTTTGATTAGATATGTCACCAAAGTTTTCAAATCAGAAGCCCCTTTTTTGCCTCTCAAGGATCAATATACTAATATATGACAGTTACCCTAATTTTGTGTGGCATTCTGCTTCTACAACATTGTAGTTATGCCCAGAAATGCTTAAAGGCAACACCTGGGTGAAACAGAAAGAACAGTAGTAGTGGGAAAATGTCTGGAAATTAAAAGAAGCTGTTATTTGGGACCCTGTCTATTTATACTGATAATTTATCTCTAGCACCCACCTTTTACCTATATATGTGCAACTTAAAAGTTGTCTTGAATTACTGTAAATAAAAATTGTACTTTTGTGTATATCCATGGATAGTCGAAGACTGTTAGAAACAACTGCAGATACTATCTACAAGTTTTGATGGACAGGTTTTAATCTAAATGTTACAAAGCTAAATACACTATTTTATAGATTATTTGAAAACGTTATCTGGCAATAAGGAAAATGGCATTTATTTTGCCATTGAGATACAGTAGTAGTAGAATAATATCTTCCTGGTTGTTGTTTTTTCTTTTATCTTGTAATTGGGTCTGAGAAACTTAAATTTTTGTGCTTTCTGTTTCTGTTGCCATTACCATCAGTGTTTATTTTCATTTTTATTTTTATCCAGGTGGCAGCTTCATTCTTCTACATAATAATATACTATCATGCAATGTACATTACCAGCTTTAAAATGCTCCAAACTGTAAGTTTGCTGATGTTGACTTTCTTAATACAGACATTTGTTGGGCAAAAATGGATTGAAAATGTTGAACCTTTTAGTGGCCCTGTGAAAGGAAGTGGTGGACTGTTTTCATTTCTTGACTTTTGTAATGATGTTTTTGTTGCCCCATTTCATTATGGTGTGACACTACTACTTCGTTTGGACATGAAGCAAGAACTCCGATGGAAATCTGACACGGAACTCCGTAAAGTTATGGATCGTGTACAAAAGACACCTTGAATACAAGCTATTTTTCTGTCAAACATGTTTTAGATTAATTCAATTTGGACTCGCTATAAGATAACAAGAATTTTGGGATTGTTTCAGATTAAAGTATTGCTGGGCTTAAAAGGGGGGGGGGAATCGTATTTCCCTTTACCAGTACAAGTGTACGCTAACAAGAATATTATTCTGTAGGAATGTTGCTAACGTGTACAGAAATCGAACCCTGAATTTCATATTCTGGGAATTCAAAAATCTTAACCTTATTCCTTCTTTTTTTTCAGTAAGATTTTACCGTATAAGTTATTTCTCAGGGTTTATCTTGGTAATGTGTTAATTATCTTATTTAGCTATAAAGAATCATATTTTATTCTTGTACTTTATTGGCCATTTGTTATCATTGAGGAATTCAATTAAGGAAGATCAATATGTAGGCCTACTTATGACAGATAATTTGGATTTGAGGTGTAAGGGTTTTTTGATAAATTGACTACTACCTATCAGTGAATATTGTTTGTAACATATCCATCTCTTAACTTTTATGACCACGAGAGCAGTCCTAACGACCATGAAAAGTCTTTACAACAAGCTCCATGTTATTTTTTTTGTGGTAATACTCGAATGCATCACTTTTGGTTGTAGTGGGATTAGTTGTAAATGAAGGTAGTCATTGCTTATGATTTATATATGTATATGTGTGGGATTTGGCTTTGTATATATAAACCTAGTAAAATAAAATTAATACCACCAGGTACTTTTGTGATAAATGAGTTGTGTTTTCAATCAAGATTAGGAAACCATTGACCTCAAAATGTAAACATTTTTTTGATAATTATTACATCAAGGTACTAATTTTTTGTGTTTCTTTTCTACATTCATATAAGATATAAGAAAACCTAGCCAGGACTAGCTCATAAATTTGTTGAAACCATCATACAAAGTAAAATTATTAAAACAGAACCCTTATAAACATGTTTTTCATGGATTTTCTCAAATGAGGTTTGGTCGATTTTTATTGCAAATGTGACGTGACCCTGAAGTTAGTGAGGTGTCTGTTGAAATATCAATAGCTTATTCTGCTCAATTGGAATCACGTGTAAGGTTCATTTAAATTTGAAAATAAATTTGTTAGTCACAGAGGATTCTTAGCAATAAATTGATATCTGGTTCCAGCTGGCATAGACCCATGTCACTTAGACATATTTAATTAGTCAATCCTGAGGTGTTAACCCGCACATAGTTGCTATGTTTTATGTTCTTACAAGGTTTGGACCATAAATATACTCAATTGTTAATATGCATTGCTTTTCTGCCAAAGCAGATCATGTGTATGTTACAATCCTTTCTTGAAATTGCCCATTTGATTAAAAGGACTTATCATTTGACTATTTCTTAAAATAAGGTTTATATCAGTCAGTGTGTGTATTACACTGAATTGTATAGCGATATGTAAAATATATACAAATATATACAAAAGCCAAGTTAATGGATTTCATTGCCGCAGGATTTGCAACACTGGATTGGCACTACTGGAGCTAGTACCTATTGAAAGGCAAATAGATACCTCTGCAATAATAATGGTTCCTGGTATTTATATTAAATGAAGCCCAAGCCCACCCCACCCCCTGCAATTTCACGAATGCTCAAATTCCGTAATAGATTATTTCCAGCCATCCGGCAATAGTCTGACAATAGAAAGGCATTATGAATATGTGATAAAATTTAGTACAAACACGGAACAAAACATGCCGCGTAACACATACATATTAAATTGAACTTTTGTTTGAAATAAGATACATTGTTATCACTGTTTAACATATAATTGGAGACCCTATATTCATTGTGTGCCGGGAAGGCACGGGAAAGGACTGGAATTGGAATAACTTGTATCGCCTATTTTGAAATACCAAGAGCAAAAGTGTTGTTGGTCAGTGGAAAATTAGAAATTTTTGTAAGAAAATTTTAGGTTCCAGTTAAGTTGTTCATGTTGTTGTTTGCTTTCAGAAGATGTTAAGAGCAGTTTGTGTAACTGCACCCAACCAGTAAGCGCCAGCTACTTTTAACTCTTCTTGGAAGCATACTTTAAAGAAGGAACATGTAGTTGTTTGTTGTGACGGTATCCAGTCCAGGTAATTTTTGAAAGCTGTGAAGAGCTTTGTAATATTTTTTTTAATGTAAAAAGTCTTTTTTGTTGATAAGTTTGATTTTATGTAGCAAGGGTAACAAACTGGCAAGGTTTACCCAAGGTGTTTTAGTAAGATAATCTATACCAAAAACGTACATTTTAACCACGCCCGCCCCCAATATTGTTATTCATCGTACCTTGTTGGCGATGTCCTGTATTTATTTTGATATTAGAAACGTATACTGTATTAAAAGGACCACGTGCAGATACAGACTTCTGGCGCGTAGGCTCACAAGACATCCTTTTTTTCTTCAAGTTTCCTATGTTGAACAGTTGACATAAGCCGCCTGGCCGGGCCGTAGTAATTCCTGGTATCTTATTTGCACAAGTCTACGGAAAGCTGATATTTATGACGATAGTAGAAGGAGGTCTTTATTATACTTGATAACATGACCCCAGCATATACTTTTTTCCAAACGATGTTTAAGGGGCACCTTTTTTAAGATAAGGTTAGTGGAGGCAATGGGGTAAACGCATTTAAATTTTTGTATATTCTAAGATTAGTTTTATTTTGCTAAAAAGGCTTATAACAGACATGGGATTCATTTTCATTTAAGTTTAGTGTTAACTTTCTATTTTGATTAAATATAAAAGAATTTGAATTTATGGAGTCATATATTTCAGATGTTGGTATAAAGGAACTTTGAGTTCGTAGGACAGATGGTAATTTTCTACAGTTGTCATTCCATTTTAAAGATAAGCTGATAATAAGACTTACTTTTTTGTTTCTTACTGGGTGTTATTTTTCAGTCAAGTCTGAAGTTTAATTGCCTGAACTCAAACACGACTTTTTGTCCGTTTTTTACTGTATGTGGGATTTACATCTAAACTATTTTTAAACACCTTTAAATGGTGCTTTAGGGCCGTTTTTGGAGCTTATTTGCAGCGACGTGGGCAAATTACCTTCCTTTTGATAGGCTGTAAGTTCCTTTTCTCCCCTCTGGTATATAAAGTGACAAGCTCCTTCAGCAACAACAGTACTGCAGTGCATTGCGTTCCTCTAAATGCTGCCTCGATCCTTTGTTTATTTATTTTATACTGTTAATTTATTTTTTATTTTATTTTTGTTTATACTTTATTTATTTTTTCATTTATCTTTGTTTGTATTTATTTATTAATAGTTCTTTTTGAAAAGTTTGTTGCAGCTTGGTTCAAGGTGGCGAAACCAGTATCATATATTGAAATTCAAGTGAATTAGCCTTGGCTACATTTTTTAAAAATGAAGGAAAGAGGAATAGAGTATATTATATTAAAGTATAATATGTTATTAGTCTTTAAGCATTTACGCCTCACCCATGGGAGAGATTCCAAGCACAGCTTCACCCCACCATTCACGATGAGGCGTCGTGATTGGTAGATCATCGTCAATAATACCAGTGTCTGTAATTACTAATCCTCGCATGCTTAACTTTTAATCCTCTCTTCCATTCAAGACCAGGTATTCTGTTTTTGCTCTGCTTACATTCATCCCCCTTTTCAAAAGGGAATCTCTCCATTTTTCCAGTTCTTCTTCAGCCTCATTTCTCGTCTTACTGCACAACACAATGTCGGCAAAGCAAATGTCCATGGTGCTTTTCTCCGGGCTTCCTCCGTGACTCGGTCCATAACTAAAGCGAATGGAAAGGGGCTTAGCGCTGACCCTTGATGGAGTCAAACCCTGACTTGGAACCAGTCAGTCATCCCTGTAGCACAACTTATGGATGTCTGTCTCTGACTCTGTACATGTGTTTTACTAGCATTACATACTTTGCTGCTACTCCGGATGTTACCATGCAATGCCATAATTCTTTCCCCGACACCCTATCATACGATTTTTCAAAATCTACAAAAACAATGTAATTCCTTGTGCCATTCTCGGTGTTTCTCCATTAGAATGCGCAGAGCAAATATCGCGTCCGTTGTGCTCCTGGCATGAATGCGTACCATTCCTGGCTAATATCTACCTCCTGATCTTTGCATTCAAAACCCTCTCCTACAACGTCATGGTGTGGTTCATTAACTTGATGCACCTGCAGTTGCTACACTCTTGTGCATCTGCTTTGTTCTTGTAAACAGGGATCAAAACACTCCTCCATTCGTTCGGCATCTCCTCACACTCCAGGATGTTGTTAAAAAGCTTCGTGAGTATCTCTGTACCTAAGTCCCCGAGGCACTTCCATGCTTCGATGGGTATATTTCCTGGGCCTACAGTCTTTCCATTTTTCATTTACTTCAATGCCTTCTTGGCTTCACCCTTATCTATCGTTCCAACTTCACGTTCAGTTCTCTATGCTTCTTCAATTCTGGCTTCCCTGGGGTTCTCAGTATTCATGAGCACATCAAAATAGCTTTTCAACCTTTGTGATACCTCATTGTCCTGTCAACAGTCTTCCATTGTCATCTTTGATCACTGACATGCTGGATATATTTTGATGCCTTGTCCCTTTGCTTTGCAATACGAAATAAATCCTTTTCACTCTCCATTGTTTGCAGTCTGTCGTAAAGACCTCTGCAGGCCTCCTTATTTGCCTTGGTTACATCTCGCTTCGTTACCTTTCGTCTAGTCGTACACTCTCTCTTGTCCACCTCTTGGCCTGCTCTGTCGAACAAATTCTTCGCTCTCTTCTTGTTTTGAATACTTTCCTGTACTGATTCAACCACCATGTTTCCTTGTCCGGCTTTCGTCAGCTTGATGTACGCCCAGAACTGTCTTGGCTGCTTCTTTAATTCTCTCGGTAAGCTCAGACCAACTTTCAGGCACATCTGTGATTGAGCTCAGCGACTCTAGCAACTCCCGGTTGAATTTTCTCCTACAACCTGCTCCTCTCAGCTTCCACCACATTATTTTTGGTTCAAGTTTTTTTTTCTTTTTTCTCTTGCTCTTGATCCTTAGCTTGCAATCTACCAGCTTGTGCTGTACAGCAACACGCTCTCCTCCCAGTACATAGCAGTCAATTACTTCGTTCAGGTGCCTTCTTTTGTAAGCTAGGTAGTCAACGTAAGTACTTCTTACTTCACTTTTATAGGTTATTGTGTAGTCCTCTTTCTTCTTAAAGCATGTGTTTAACACGGCCACCTCTGCTGTCTTTGCAAAGTCCACTAACACCTGACCTTCGTTTCTCCTTCAAAGCCATATCTTCCCATCACCTCCTCATCCCCTCTGTTCCCTTCTCCAACGTGACCATCTGCTCCAATCACGCTTCTCTCTCCTCTAGGTATCCTTTTGCATATTGTGTCCACTTCTCAAAAACTTGTCTTTATCTTCCTGCATGCAACCCGTATGTGATCCATATGCAGTAAACATTCAGTATTGTGTCCTCCATATCTAATTTCAAGCTCATCACTCTGTAAGATTCTCTATACTCCCAACACACTTTCTGTATAGCAAGGTCTCAACAGAATTCCTACTCCATTTCTTTTGTTGTCCTTTCTGGTTCCCATGATGACCATAAAGAATAAGACAANCAATTACTTCGTTCAGGTGCCTTCTTTTGTAGCTAGGTAGTCAACTTGGGTACTTCTTCCTCCACTTTTATAGGTGATTCTCTGGTCCTCTTTCTTCTTAAATTTAGTATTTAACACTGCCACCTCTGCTGTCTTTGCAAAGTCCACTAACACCTGACCTTCGTTTCTCCTTCAAAGCCATATCTTCCCATCACCTCCTCATCCCCTCTGTTCCCTTCTCCAACGTGACCATCTGCTCCAATCACGCTTCTCTCTCCTCTAGGTATCCTTTTGCATATTGTGTCCACTTCTCAAAAACTTGTCTTTATCTTCCTGCATGCAACCCGTATGTGATCCATATGCAGTAAACATTCAGTATTGTGTCCTCCATATCTAATTTCAAGCTCATCACTCTGTAAGATTCTCTATACTCCCATCACACTTTCTGTATAGCAAGGTCTCAACACAATTCCTACTCCATTTCTTTTGTTGTCCTTTCTGGTTCCCATGCTGACCATAAAGAATAAGACAAATGATGTTGCACGATGTTGTTACGGTATATTATCTTCTTTAACTATTTTCTAACAATAATTTCCACAAAATGATTACACTATTCCCTGCTTGTTTCAACTCGACGTAATTCAACGATTTTCTGGGGAACTAAATTTTGCCGGTTTTATACTAGTTTTGACAAGATTCTAGGAAATTCTATTGAAAAAAAAGACTGAACAATAGGCATAATTGTGCAATGTCATGGCAAGTTGTAGTTCCCTAGAACCAGTCCACCTATTTTGCAATGTCATTGTTAGTCAAGTTTCTCACTGCGTTTAAACGTGTAAATTAGCATGTCTACAAAATTTCCAGATTTCCCTTGCGTGTGCTTTGGTTCACTCTCCATGAAATATTAGCATGTGTCTATTCCCAAGTTGCCTGGACTTGCTTCCTTTCTGGTTTCTTGGACGCATAGTATATTAATGTGTCTTCTCTCCACCAAATCTACATTTCCCCCTCCTTTTCCATTCATTGTTCCCACATTTAGTGTATCAACCCTCAATGTAGTGTGCCTAGCTTTGTCCTTTACACGCTTTTCTCTCTTTTTCTTGCCTGCTCTTCTTTTCCTTTCTTTTCGTCGTTGTTCAGCAGTAGTACAGTTTCCGGCATCGCCATGCTGGTCAGTGGTGCTGGAGGTGGTTGGTAACCCGGGCCTCGACCAATCCACTATCTATTGATGACTTATGATCCGCATAACTTTGTGTTTTGCAGGTTCTTGTACAGCTCCATGCCCTTGCTGACGCCAACCACAGTTTTGAGCGGTATGGGTAGCCATTGGTAATCCAATACCTACTCACAAGGCAGTCAGGGATTTCTAACCCATTCCTGGGTGAGCAATTTGGTGACTGTTGGAATGTGTCCACGCGCCGGTGGGCCCTGCAGACTACACCTAACGGGGAGTTCATCCTCCGGTAACAGAAAATCGGGCTGCTTTTCCCTGGTCAGAGCCTCGTTGGTTCAGACGTGGCTAGACTTCCGATCCAGAACGCACTACGAAGGGATGAGGCTGACCTGGCTGCAGAGTGGGTCACAGACAAGCTACTTGATTTCGCCTTTCACCCGGAGGTTGGTCTGTCCCAAAGACAGTCATAGACTGGACTGAAGACTCTACGCCCCGTACGCTCCTAGACTGACTTAAAGAGCCATTCGCAGTTTCACAGTAGAAATGCTTATAGTAAGGCATGCATGGCTTAATCTTTGAGACAAGCATATTACTACTGGCAGGATCAACCAGATAACAGTATTTCGTGCACAAGGCAACATGCAAACCAGTCATTCGGCCTTGCTGAGAGCACTAAAACAAGCACTTGTTTCACAGACCAATCTGTCTTGTCCCCTGTCAATTCCACGGTTGCCTGCTTCTATTCAATTCAGTAATTTCTTGACCCTTCTTTCCCTTTGTTGGCTTGGGCTCAGTCCACTATCAGAGATCATTAAAATGAAAAGCGACAGAAAAAACACATTAACATCGTTTCCCCGTCAAGACTTCGATCTATTTATCTTTTTATCTGCAAGGAAGGATGTATGCTGATGCGAGCCATTGGCCGTGTGACACGATCAGGTCAATTGTGGCAAGCCAAAGCCTTTGTGCTTGCATTCGTTGACCAGACTACCTGCTGAACCACCGTCATTATTCATTTCTTTATTGTTTCCAAAAGACAACTTTGCCGATGCACCCGTTGTTTTTTGCACAAGGAGAGCATTGCGACATACCATATAAGCCAACCCTTTAAAATTCCATAGCCTCTTGACTGCACATGGCCCTTGCCAAACAAGGTTCCACGTACGATACTTTCAATGGACCAAAATCACAACACTGGTTCAATCACTAGTCTAACAAGATGCAGACTTGCATCACCAGGCCAATTCAATACATATCCCATACCAGAGTTTTGTTACGGAACAATTGACGCTTTGCTTTGACCTTAACCTGTACCCACGTCATTTGGTATAAGCATTCCTTTGCAACGGTGGTAAGGTGAATCCTTCACTGTAAATGAGATGTCAAATGATCACAAGTTAAAATTATCCTTTTTTAGCTTCGGTTGTTTTAACCTTTGATTAGAGGAGCATCCAACACATAACGGTGTGTTATATCCCGTTTGTTGATAATATTTATTTCGGTATTTCCTATCAATTTTACGTAGATTTACATAATGCTACTATAATGCCAAAAGGAAAGCATTAAGTTTCTGGATACACTATTTATAAGCAGCAGAAACACGTTTATGCTTCTTGGTTGGGTTCATCTTGTTCACGTTGTCTGCTTTATACCATTGCTGGTGTCGACATAGGATACCACGGTTGACGACTGCTCCCTGTCTAAAACCATTTCTGGTGTAATGTCATATTTTCGCAGGTTAAATTTGATCTTATCCATCCATCACAATTTAGGTCTACCCCTTGGATATCTATCCGCAACCTTCATTTCCAATGAGCTTCTAGTTATATGGTCCTTATTTCGGTGCATGATATGGCCTTACCTCGACTAGCGTCTCCTAGTATATATAGCTAGTGATCAGAGTGATTTTCGCATTGTCCCTGAATTTATCATTTCTTACCCTGTCTTCTCTGGTCAGCCCCTGACTCCATCGAAGCATTTTCACTTCGGTCACATGCAGGTGTTCCTTCTCCCTTTTTGGCTAGGCCCAACACTCACTACCATATAACAAAGGTGGTCTTAAAACTGTATTGTACAATTTGCTTCTGAGTTCTACTGGGGCCTTTTTATCATGAAAAACTCCTGCAGATTTCTCCATCTAGACCAAGCTACTCGAATTCTTGACTCCACATCTCTGGCACATCCTCTCTCCCCATCAATTTCCGAACCAAGGTATTTAGAATGACTGACATTTGCAGCGTTTCTTCTTGACGTTTTATTATATTCTGATAGTGTGGCGGTCCCAAATACCCCGTTTTCTTTCTACTGATTATAAGTCCATTGCTTTCAGTCGTATCCCTCCATTTCTCTCAAACTCGTTAAATGTTTCTCCAACTACGACCAAGTCGTTTACAAATAATATCACCCAGGATGGCATATTTGTTTAGATAACTTATGAAGGATGATTATAGACACCAATGTACTCAGAGTCGAACCCTGCTGGAGCCCCACTTTCACCTCATAATATTCAGTATGTCCATTTTTTGTCCTTGATGTTAACATTCTTGTACATCTCCTTAACAATCCGTACATATCCCTCTGGTATCCTTTTCTTTCTTATAGCCCACCAAATCAGATCTCTTTTCACTCTATTATATGCTTTATCTAGGTCCACAAAAACCATGTGGAGATCCTTCTGCTTGTCTCTATACTTCTGTTGTAGAATTTTAAGACCAAATATCGGATCCATAGTCGATCTTCCACTCCTAAAACCAAACTCATTCAAACCTTCGTTATATGTTGTCGTGGCCTCATTAGCTCACCTACTGCAAAAAGGCTTTGCTGCTATGGGTCACATACGGGTGACGTCCTTGCATTATCTAACATTCTTTTTTGGTCAATCATGTTTAATGGTTTACCAAATCCCTTTACTGCTGTCTTTATTCTCTCGTGACTTATTACAATGTTTGCTTGATAAAGACCTGGGAGATCGCAGCACTGTCTTTCTCTCCTATTTTAATACTACATGATATACAAAGGAAGCTCTTGGCTTCCTGAATAGCTTCTGGTTACCTATTTATTCCCCTACTGTTTCTGTAATGTCCACAACCAACATGCGTCATCACTGCCATTGATTGCCACTTACAGTTTCAGTGCTATTATTTAGTCGTTAGTGAAAGATTCAAGGTACCTGTAATATAAATGTAGTTTTTAACCACACATTTAATCCCAATTGTATACTAACGTGCCCAAAATATGATATCAGTAGGATAAATGTTCCAGGGAAAACTGATAAGCATTTGTAATAATCTCCTTTTTTTCGATAAATTTGATCTGCAAAGGAGTACTTTTCAAAAACAAATAGGTTTTCATGCTTCCATAAAAATATATTTAGTATTGGAGGAAAAAATATTTCAAGTTAGTCTTAAATAGGTGATAAAGCAATTACCGCACTTAAAAAGCTAATTTTTTGGGTGAAATTTCAATAAAACTAACCGGAAATAAGGAATAGGAAAAGATTGGACAGCTACCAAAGAGTGGGACGGAAATCTGTGGGGCTAATCACCTGGCAATGAAAAAAAAATTGATTACGTCAACTTCTCGATAGCAAAAAAATCCCCACCTGTCCATCCTCTAACTGTTTCAGACACTGTAGAAGCATTAATGGTTAATGCAAATTAAAAAGAGTTTTACTACTGACTGCTATATCAGTAGTGTATTCGCATCGCCGGAGAAAGAGAATAGACACTTGATGCTTCTCAAATGAAAAAACTGTTTTATCTACTCTTTAACCAGTAAGACCAGGGTCTTATTGGTTAAAGAGTAGATATAGAGTC
This sequence comes from Morbakka virulenta, assembly GCA_003991215.1. Taxonomy (NCBI): domain Eukaryota; kingdom Metazoa; phylum Cnidaria; class Cubozoa; order Carybdeida; family Carukiidae; genus Morbakka; species Morbakka virulenta. Next base: position 2,614,177 of record RDPX01000055.1, read on the forward strand.
AGAGTGCTGATCAACAAGCAAGAAAGTGTATCCACAAAGTAATAAGTACTCTAAACAATTTTCTGAATATCGTTATCAATGGCAGTCATGAGATGAATATTCCAACAGCATTTCCAACAACGGACTGTAGCAATAATGAAATGAATAGCAAGTTTTACAGCGATCTCTATTTTTCCCTTGTACTTTTTAGTGATGCCAAACAATTCGTTTACAAGAAAAAATTTGGACCGCTACCTTTTCTCGCCTAGGACTGCCAATATGTATGCTATCTGTTATGATACTTTGTATGATACTCTGCAATTGAGGAAGTTTTAATATCGGGGAGGTCTTCCTTGACCATGGGATAGCAAAAATCAATTAAAGTCAAACTAACGTTCTGTGAAAGAAGAGAAAATGCTTCGTTAGGCTATGATTGATACAGTAACAAGACATTTGATATACTATTGGTAACATAGCCACCGTCTCCAGTTACCGCTCAATATCTTTTCCTGTCAAAAAAATGACCTCCAAGAATATAAACTGGTTATACTATATTTTCTAGCTACTAACTTTTCTCTGTAAGAAAAGGAAAACAAGACGTAAGAAGGACAAAGTAAACTTCTAAAATAATCATTGGCTGAAAGTTTATAAAACAACGTACTGTAGTCTTCTTACTTTTCTCAAAAATATGACAATTTTTTTTTGGTTTCAAAATATTTTAGATGACAGATTAAGGGATTAAATATTGTTTTAATTGAGAAGGTTTGCTAAAGCCAACCATTAAATTTGACTATACATTAGGAATGTCTCCTTCCTTTAAGGATAAGAAATATTGAAGAGGCATAAATCCGCTTATGTATTTTTAGCATGAAATTTGAATATTTACATCAGTACCATCAAAAGGATCTTATGTATGATGTCTAGGACTAGATCAAGAATTTAACAGAAACTTAACCCTTTTTTTTAATTCTATAATGAAATGGATCACATAAACGTTTTTCTATAACTCTGGCTTAGCGGCCTGTTTACGCAATATGATTTGTATTACTAGGTCAGAGGCTACGGATTAAATCATAAAATATTTAACCTATCTTGCTTTTATCAATAGATTATAATAATCATATAATAATCTAAGACCACTGATTTTGTTGGCTGATGTGAAAACTAAGTCTTTCTCAATATGCAGTTTTGGAATAAAAAGAGTCCACCTCAGCAGATGTCTGTAAAGTGCTAAGATTAGAGACACAGCATACTCGCAGGTAAACATATGTACTCTTCATTGATATTGGAAAACACCTTTCTTAGTAAGAAACAGATAGTTTTTGTTAAACATCCTTTTGAAATTTTTTAATTTTGAGACTTTATTTTCATATTGGCTTTCAATGTTGCAATCATGGGATTAATGTATGGTTTTAATGTTCTCTGATCGGAAAATCACATAGTAGTCACGATTAAAGATCATATATGAATATGACCATGTAAACTTTCAGTTCCATTACAACATATATAGACTTCAGTTGCTATTGTTTAGAACTTTTTGGGGGGAGGGGTGTTAACGTCATCCCCCCAGCAATTGAGACTCAGACGGTGCTCTTTAAAAGGACTTTGTTTTGGCAGTGCGGAATTTCTTGGCCAGATGCCCTTCATGACGCCAACCAATGGCTTTTTTTTGTAAAGTTCCAAATTCTCCTCTCCCACTCGAGGAATCGAACCTGGAACCTTTTGGTTACTGTACTAACCATTAAGCCACGGCTCTTCGCTATTGTTTAGAACTTACTTTTTGATTATTTGCATTACAGTTGTCTTATTATTATTATTATTATTTTATAATCTTTATACAGGATAAAACGTTTCAGTTAAATATATACATATCTACAATATATACATAATAAAAAACTGTTCTACCAACGTGTCCTGTGATTATAGTAAAAGAAATTAGGCACCTAAGGAAAACTACGATAAACGAAAATAGAGTGTAAGGCCATAAAAAAATAGAACTGTAGGATAGCGTTGAGACGTAACCAATACCATGGTTATAGTGTTGGAGCAAATAAAATTGTGGTAAATTTCTGGCATTTGGAGACTACCAGTAATTTGACAACGAGTAGAAAGAACTATATCCGTCGATNGGATAAAACGTTTCAGTTAAATATATACATATCTACAATATATACATAATAAAAAACTGTTCTACCAACGTGTCCTGTGATTATAGTAAAAGAAATTAGGCACCTAAGGAAAACTACGATAAACGAAAATAGAGTGTAAGGCCATAAAAAAATAGAACTGTAGGATAGCGTTGAGACGTAACCAATACCATGGTTATAGTGTTGGAGCAAATAAAATTGTGGTAAATTTCTGGCATTTGGAGACTACCAGTAATTTGACAACGAGTAGAAAGAACTATATCCGTCGATAACATCAACTTTAGTCTTGTTTCTTTTTTTCTGGGTCCTTCCAGAACATATAGAACTGCACTTGTCTTTAACTTCATTTTCAATGACATCTAGGCTCTATTCTTACAATGTGTGATTTAAGTTTTAGAGAATTGGTATTCTCTAGCCAAAATTGTTCTCACGTTTTTTTTAATGTTATATGAAATTGAGGCTGGGTTTTTTTCCCTACGTTTTCACTAAAGAGAAAGAATGTAAAATGATACAAAACCAAGAAAAATAGCACACTTTAAGGGAACAAATAAGTATGGCCCTCAAGATGTTCTACAAATTTTATTCCAATTCTGCTGGGTTACGATCTTTGAATGCTAAGAGGATTAAAATAGAAACAGTGCTACAAACCACAGATAAACCCCAGTCTACCTTTCATGCATCTTTTTGGTGAAAATCTAGGAAAAAAAGAAATCTATCTTTGAGCGCCTTTTTTTAATTATCAGATTTACATTAAATAACTCCTTTGGAAGTAACCTTATTTATATTTCTTTCTAATCATAAAAAAACATGATGGTGCAAAGAGATCAATAGTACATTATAGAAGACGAGTAATGACAGGTACACTTTTAATCAACATTTGATGTTTTAGAATACTATTTCTAGTCCTACAAGAGAGTTTCATATTGACCCTTTTAATCTACAAACGTTTGTTGCATTCTCATTTAAAGAATATTGACCTATCACCTCAGCATTTTCAGCTCTCATACCCATCTCCCCTAACTAGCTTACATCATGCAATTTTCAGGCCTTTAAATACTGCATGAACGTGATAGACCTGTTCAAGTCACAAAATGGTAACATTTCATAGTTTGTATAATGTAATTAGTATTATATCCAGGGCAGGGTACTTGTTTTTGATGGTTCGTACAGTCCGAAAATAACCATACACAATATTTCAGTATTGGTCCATATATATATAGACTCCGATTATGAGTCTCTAAATCTTCTTATAAATCGTCTTTCTTTCTTCTTCTAAGTGCCATGTCTGTAGACGTTGGCTATCATGATGTTTCAATTAACCCTGTTCCTTGTCAGATGTAATATTTCACTCGTTTGTATTCCATTCCTCCAGTTTTTTGCCACATAGTCCCTCAATTTTCCCAAAAATGTTCTTCGCTGCCGCCCTCTGTCTCTGG
>RDPX01000055.1:2619131-2638604 GCA_003991215.1 Morbakka virulenta
TTCATTTTTTTATCAATAACAGGCTTTTTTTCAAAAAAATGTAAGCAACACTGGGATTTTAGGTCCACTGACAGAAATAGGACTTCGTCTGTTTTGAGTCGACTCAGCCCTAGATACCATTCCAGCTTACGTAAAAAAGAAAAAAAAACATGACGGGATTTCTCCCTTTGGTAGATCTCCTACAGTTTCAAAGACCTTAAAGCAGGGATTCTGTAAATCAAATACAGAGCAGTATTGATCAATCTCTTTCGATTATATACTTTACTAAAAATTTTCTTCGGTAAGAACTTGATACTACAAGGGAAAATAGACGGGAAGAGGGAGAGAGGCAGGCAGAAGATGAGATGGACCGATAACATTGTGGAATGGACTGGAAAATCTGTAAACGACTGTTCGCAGGAAGCCATAGACAGGAGAATGTGGAGGAGAGAGTGTAAAGCTGCTAAGGTCGTCAACCCTCAGCATTGAGGACGACACACACCGACGACGACGAAGAACTTGCACTTCATCTCAAACTTTGATACATTTCCATGTTTTTTCTCAGGACACGTGAAATTTCTCAAGCTGTTTTTGTTGAAAACTGTACCTAATTGTAGACGTTACCTCTGGCTTTGAAGCCGATAATCCACAGAGTTAGAGAAGAACATTTTCAATTGAAATGGTACAGTTTACCGGTTACAAGGGAAATTACATTAGAATTTTAAATGTTCGAATTTGTCAGCTGGTTGTGTTTTGAAATCTTTTTTTTTCAAAGATGACGGAACAGTAATTTTTGAAAGACCGATAAATGACAACAGTAAACCCAGGAATAAATAGACAAAAAACATTCCGTCTGAAATAAAAAAAAGCGTCAAAATATACGACGTTGAACATGGATTGAGTAAAGTAATTAAAGTGATTTACTAAGAAGTGTTTTTCATATGGCTTCAAACAGCAAACGATAAACAGTTGGAAATTTCGATTTTAAAAAACAAAGAATTTCAAACAGAAGTAAAGCTCGCTTTTTATTAAGCTATTTGCATTTTTACAGCATTGTTGTGTCCTGTACTGCATGTGAATACTAAAACAGATGCAGCTTCTGTTTTGACATCTACGTCTTGCAAAAATCGACTGAAAGGGCTCTGCTCTTAGTCAAACTGCCGTTTGAGCTAATGCCTTCCCCATAGACTAAAACAATGTTCACTGTGAGAGTACTTGTGGTATCTTCTAAATTTTGCTAGATACAAACCTCTCCGCTACAACCAAGTAATCATAAGCCTTGAAACTGTTTGGATTTAGGGCAGAGCATTGGCAAGCGTCTTAACGGCGATATAGTAGAAGCAAGGGTGGAAGGGGGTAACCGTGTGTCATTCTTCTTGACAGGGAATACACAGCTGAACTGAGGCCATGGTTGATTATTTTTATTTTTATTTAGAATTACGAATACAGGGATCTTATTCACTGACGGTAAACTGGATAAAAGTTTATTTTGGCTATGCTTTTATTTAGAACACTCCATTCAACATGGGAAACACCTCTTCTTAATCAAAGTTTAAGAGAGTTATATGTTAGTTCCTCTTCCGGCAGTAGGATATGGTATCACATATAAGCTTTAAATTGTCTTAAACAAAACGACCTGGGGCATTGCATGTCTGGCCCTCATGAAGGATTTCATGAAGAAGGGTTTTAGCTCTACGGATCATGTTTTGGTTTGATTTTGTAATCAGCCTTCAAATGGGAAATGTGTCTCACGTTAATGAAAAACCAGCCACGAAGACTCAAAACTAGTTGGCAGATTTATGTCTGTTGATAGTTAGAAGTTTAGTCTTAGTAGCATTTAATGTGACAAGCAATTCAGACCGTCAATCAACAATAGATTCAAGGTCATGCTGAAAGAAGACAGCAATTCTAGATTGGTAAAAAAGATGGTTTATCCTCAATACACGATTGCTATCACGGCAAAGAGAGTTTTGTCACTTTAAACAATGTCTGGAAGACCTTAATGAAAACTAACAATGTAGAACTAAAGATAGAGCCTCTATAATCTCCAGAATTTCTAAAGAAAGTAAAAGGAAACTGACCATCAATGATAACTTTGATCTTGCAATAGTTCAAGGAGGAAGCAATAGTTCATAGACTAGAAAACCAAGCTGTGAGCAGATCAGTATTGGGTCAAGAGTTACGGAGAACATGTTGATTATAGGAGAAGAGATAGAAGTACTCTAAATTTAAGAGAATGTAAACCTTTGAAATATAATCAAGCCAACAATGTCACTCCATCAATTTTGCAATATATTTCGAAGTTAATACTTCATCTTCAGGCTACAAGGTAAAAATACAAAAACAGTAAAACTGCTGAATACAATATTTCCTATCTCATGTCAACATCTCTCTGCAGTATACACAGTTCTAACGAAATCTAACACAGTGAATTCGANAGTATTGGGTCAAGAGTTACGGAGAACATGTTGATTATAGGAGAAGAGATAGAAGTACTCTAAATTTAAGAGAATGTAAACCTTTGAAATATAATCAAGCCAACAATGTCACTCCATCAATTTTGCAATATATTTCGAAGTTAATACTTCATCTTCAGGCTACAAGGTAAAAATACAAAAACAGTAAAACTGCTGAATACAATATTTCCTATCTCATGTCAACATCTCTCTGCAGTATACACAGTTCTAACGAAATCTAACACAGTGAATTCGAATCTTACGAAATCTAACACAGTGAATATCTTGTAATCCAATTATCACACAGCTTAATGTTTTTCTTGTAGATCTTGGATAGAATTGTCAGGATTACAAAGGTCAGACCACCCTAAAGACATAAACCTTGAATTAAAATCTAAAAACGAGTTTAATTTCATCTAAAGTAACTACAAATAAAGCAATATCCAATCTAATGTCTTGTTTGGATTTTCCGATATCATTCAAAAAAGCCTTCAAATTACAAATTTCCTCACTTCCCAGGCACTAGTTAGAGCTCTAGTGCCTTCACTTCTTTCATATCATTAGTATCATTGAACTGAGTGCCCCATTTTTAAGGTGCATTTTAGCAAATGCACTTAGGGTACTTAATTTAAGAAATGCTGTATTTGTGTTGTTACCTACGTCATATGTAAGTGCCTAGAATGTCAGTCAATCAGTTGTCCACTCACCTACATGATTGGATATTGCTTTATTTGTAGTTACTTTAGATGAAATTAAACTCGTTTTTAGATTTTAATTCAAGGTTTATGTCTTTAGGGTGGTCTGACCTTTGTAATCCTGACAATTGTATCCAAGATCTACAAGAAAAACATTAAGCTGTGTGATAATTGGATTACAAGATATCAAGTTCACATACTATCATAGATACCCAAAGCCTGGAATTTCATTTTAAAAAACAAGAAAATGGAAGAATAATTTACCAATTTTTTGATGTAGAAATCTTCAACTAAAAAATTTCTACCAGCTGAAGTCTTCATCTAAAGGCAGCATTATGTCTGTAAAAAGAGATGGTCACCATATATTATTATTATTATTATTATTATATACGAACTTTTTTACAGGATGTATCTAAAGTCATATCATATATACACTATGTACATATATATACTGTTATCACAGATGTCCTGTTCAAAAAAATACACAGTTATTTATTAGTTAAAAATCGCTAAAAAGAAAAAAGAAAACTAAAAGAGCTTCGATTGGCAGAAGAAACTAAAAATATGTTGGAAAGAATTTTGTATGTAAAGGAGACAATCGACCAGTACTTACACTCAAAAAAATCCAATTATGTTGTTATGTACCTCTAGAGTTTTCTTGTTATACTTTTATTTATCGTTCAAGAAAAAAATATATTTTTGTACATACAGTGGCACTTAGACATTTAGCAAATAATCTAGTTGTTTGCTTTCTGTACCTCATCTGAACTCAAAGAAAAATCATTTTCACCCTCTGGAAGTACCTTGGAAAATTAACGTAAACACATAAAAATTGTTATTATAGACCATAAGTCGGGAAGAAAAATGTAAGTGATTAAATCTGTTTTCATTTTCCTCTTTGTTTTTGCTACGTTTATTCGGTTTGTTTCATAAGCACTCGTGTTTAGCACCAAAAAAATTACAAAATTCGCAGTTTCAACGAAAAATCGAGTAAATATGGTATTTCAGATTGCGAAATGAAATATTCCTCGGCTGGTAGAAACCACTTTCAGGCCACAGAGTATAAGAATAAGTGTTGCAAGAAACTGGTGTTATATTGCTATGATTGCATTGCCCTGCGTCAAGGCTCGTTCTGATCACCAATAAACTTTTTCTAATATATTAATATATTAATATATTAATATATTAATATATTTGTAATCAGAGTACTTTCCTGTTTTTACTATTCTAAGTTTACTTTCCTTGTCAAATTAATATAAACGGAGAAGATTTGGAATTGAAGATAAGTGGAAGATGATGCAAAATTAACTAGTTAACCGTAGCGTTGATAACGTCAGGTGGCAGAGTATGCGTATACAATAGTACACAATAATATACACTGGTTCGTACCCTTTTTAGAGCACAGATATTTCTTTTTCTTGTACCTCTGACTAATTTCTTAAGAATACTGTGTACTGACCTATGGTCCTTTGATATGAAACCTTAAAGCACCCAGTGATATCCGAGAGCTCTCAGAATTTTGCATGCTTAAAACATAATTTCATCAGGTGATGGAAAGAAAATTACAGCTAAAATAAATATTTCCATGCAATTTTAACTGCAGACCTCAGTTTTTATGACTGTTTTGCTTTCAGCGAGAAATTTACTTTGTAATCAATAAATGAACATGTTTCAATTCTATAGACTCAGTTAATATTTATACTATTTCCTTTAAAATCAAATATTTGAAGCAGAAAGAAAGAAGGAAACAGTCACTGAAAGATTTTTTTAGCTTTAACATCATTTTCCTCAGTTAATGAGGTTCCGACTGTGCCCTTCAGAGGAACTTTGTTCTGGCAGTGAAGAATTCTTCACCCGATACCCTTCCTGAGGCCAACAAATGGCCTTTTCTTTCGTAAAGTTCCAAAGTCGCCCGCTCGGGGAATCGAATCCGGAATCCCTTGGTTACTGTGCAACTGTACTAAGTATTATGCCATGGCTCCTGAAAACAATCACTGAGAGATACCTTTCTCAAAGTGACCTTCATAATGTTAACATTTGGAAAACATAACTTCTATTTTTCTTTTCAAATCTCATTCTCTCATGGTAAAAAGTCAAAATAAAAGTGTTTAAGAAATCAAAAAGTTATCACCATGAATAATATATGTTTAACGCTAGACAGGCACGCCACCACTGGGGGCTAAGGGGCTTCAGACCCCCCCACATTTTCGCATACTGAAGATTTTTTTTATAAACAGATATCATAATTAGCTGCCTCTTTTTTCTGCCGATTGTAGTCATTTTCATTCACATATTTTCATTTGAACGATGTGATAGTAATTATTAAACAATTGGAAAATAATAACATACATTTTGATGTTAATTGACATATCTTTTGATGTTAATTATTAGAAGTATNAACTTCTATTTTTCTTTTCAAATCTCATTCTCTCATGGTAAAAAGTCAAAATAAAAGTGTTTAAGAAATCAAAAAGTTATCACCATGAATAATATATGTTTAACGCTAGACAGGCACGCCACCACTGGGGGCTAAGGGGCTTCAGACCCCCCCACATTTTCGCATACTGAAGATTTTTTTTATAAACAGATATCATAATTAGCTGCCTCTTTTTTCTGCCGATTGTAGTCATTTTCATTCACATATTTTCATTTGAACGATGTGATAGTAATTATTAAACAATTGGAAAATAATAACATACATTTTGATGTTAATTATTAGAAGTATTGTCAAGGTTTCAAATAACAAACCTTTATTTTCACGAACTGCAGTTACTGTATGGTAAGTTAATATCATTATAAAATAATACTAACTGTACTGTTTCATTGCGAACACAACATCCAATTTCATTGCTATTGAGCAACATTGTTAGTGTATCAGACAAAACAGTACTTTTGCCTGACGGGTTTAATTTTGCAAAACACCAGTGCATAGTTTTGTTTTGCTGCGCAATTCACCGGTTATTATTTCTTTGTCCTGTCACACTAATCAAATTCCTTGTCACGTGTGAGTTTTTTAGATTGAAGACGCACGATAAAGCTGTGTGTTTTGTTAGTGTTCATAAGTAAGAGACTTAATTAGTGCTCTAATCATTTAGATTGACTAGTTAATAGCGTAGTAAAACCATTTGAAATTACTAGATTCAACAATGATAAACAGACTAGATTTGACGTTCTATGTGTGTTTGGTTCGTCTTGAAACATTTTCTGTAAATAGCTGACGACACGATGTGGCCACCATATTTTCTAATTGATATCTTGTTTGATACGAGCTATGAGCCTGAATGGTGTGTAATTGTGATTAACACGAAGTTTACAAATGTCATGTATATGAGTTGAAATTTAGTAATAAACATTGGAAACTAATGCATTGGAGTAGTCTCAATCTTGACATTACGAACTTATGATTTACTGATCCCGGATACAACATATACAGTAAGTAAAACCAGTTTGAGGAGTTTTTCTTTCTATTTTGTTTTGCGTATATTTCGAAAAAAGAGAAGAAAAGTAGAATGGCTAGGAACATTTTAGGATTCTTAATTCTACCAACTGTTTCACAGTTTAGAAAATTTGAGCCGAGAAGCTTTAAAAAGCAATTAAACATGGTCTACAGAACTGAGAACTTTATATTTTATACATTTACACATTTACGTAGGTTATGGTTTGAAGAAAACTTTCTGTCATGCTTTTAGATTACCGGTATGCAAAAAAAACTGGGATCTCCAATTATATTCGACCCGTGGCTTCTACAGCTTTAAATAATAACCCAGAAACTAGTATTAATTTTTTAAATCAATCACAGTATAATTCAAATGACACTCCTTGTAACTCAACTCTATCGACTGGATCATCCTCTACAAAACAAAGTTCTCTGCTCCAATCAGAAAAGCCTTGTCAACAAGATAAAGGATATTTTTTTCCAGAAACGCTTTTCGGAAAGCTAAAAAGTACCGTTCTTTCCAATTCCAATGGTTTAAACGATTTCCGTGGCTCCATTACAGTATTACTAAATATAGTGTCACTTGCTAGATATGTAAGCGGCACAATCAACAATCAAACTTATTAGCTGAGCGATGCAAAGAGGAGGTGTTTCTGGAAACAGGATGTAAAAACTGGAAAAAGTCAGTTCAGAAATTTAAAAAACATGAGTCATCTAAGTGTCATAAAGCACTATTAACATATGAAGTTGTTGTTCCCAAATGCGGAAATGCTACTGATATGTTGAATGAAGGCGAAAAGCTTAATGAGGAGCAAAATCGACGCAGTTTTCTAATAATTTTAGAAGCAATAAGATTATTAGCTAAACAAGGACTTCCAATTCGCGGAGATAAAGAGGCTGAGTCAAACTTGATCCACGTTTTAAAATTCAGTACTAAGCTTTGTCTGGAAATAGAACAACGACTCGAAAAACGTACGGAAAAATTTGTTGGTCACGAAATTCCTGACATCACAAGCAAGACAATATTTGAGTCTCTTATGGATATTTTGACAAGGTTTCAACTTACTTTAAACTTATGCCGTGGACAGTATTATGACGGCGCTAGTAATATGCTAGGAAAAAACTTGGGAGTGGCGAAGAAATTTTCGATTTCCAAGACAAAGCTCCTTTCACACATTGCCACGGCCACACCCTGTCACTATCAGTTAAAGATTTTACAAAAGCAGTAGATTTATTAAAGAACATACTTGCTTTTTCGGTGGAAATTATAATTTTGATTAAATACTCTCCGAAACGAGAAACAATGCTAGGTACCATAAAAGAACAAGTTGAGTTCTTTGGTGACGAAGAAAATACAAAAAAATAGCTAACATCGCAAAACTGTCAGAAACTAGATGGACAGTTAGAGCTAACTGTTTTAAAAGATTGGATAACTATTCACCATTATGGAGTCTATGGGAATACACTCTTCAAAATGATAGTTTGTAGACTGAAGTTAAAAGTCGCATTATGGGTGTTCTGAAGCAAATGGAAACTTTTGACTTTTTCTTCGGTTGGAATTTGAGTAACAAAGTGTACTCACACACTGATAACTTATCAAAAGCTCTGCAAAATAAAAAAATGTCAGCATGTAGTAGCAAGCGCGTAACCGAGCTAACTTTGAAAACTCTTCAAAGTCTAAGAAGCTCAGAGTCTTTTGATATGTTCTATGATGCAATTGTGAAAAAAGCTGAATAACATGAATTTGTAAAAAATCCTTCAAAACCAACGAAAAGAAAAGCACCAAAATACTCAATTTTGCAATATATCGACGGCAGTCACTCCATCAGCGATGCTTACTATCCAGAAACTCCTCGTGATTATTTTCGAGGCATTTACTTTGAAGCAATCGATTCCATTACAGCAGCTATAAGAACAAGGTTCGATCAACCAAATTATCATGCTTATAAAATGATGGAAAATCTTTTGTTAAAAATAGCCAATAAAGAAGATCCTCAAATTGAATTAGACTTCATGAAGATCTTGATTTTACACAACTCAGTCTTGAAACAGATATCATACCAGTGGTTTTTAAAGAGGAGAAACCTGAATGTTTTGATGATATTGTTACGAAACTAAGAAAGCTACCACAAGCGCAACTGAAACTTATACCAAATATATGTACAATTTCCAAGTTTATTTTAGTAAACTCGGCTACTACAGCAACAGCTGAAAGATCATTTTCAAATGCCAGACGTTTGAAAACATGGATGCGATCAAATATGGTTCCTTCCAGGTTTAATTCATTAGCTATTTTGCATGGACATAAAGATATGACGGATGAGTTGAACCTTAAGAAATGTTGCAAATGACTTTTGTGAAAAGAACGATAGTCGAAAAAACTTTTCGGAACATTTAAATAGAACTAAAAAAATGCGATGTATAGAAGTAATAGAGTGGTGTGCTACTTGTTAAAAATAAATTTTGTATTTTTATAACATTGATTCAGGTGCCTTTTTGTACCCTCACTTTGTCTTAGATTTCAGGGATTTTGGTACTGTCACAGTAGGTTGTTTTACCTCGGCATATTTAGTTTAATATACCGTTTTCCAGGGATCTAGAAACTCAATTTTTCCAAAGTTATCTTCGCCGTCAACCATGATCGCGGCATAAAATGGACCTCTTTTCAGTTTTTATTAAATACTACCCCCCCCTCGTCCCCCTTAAGTCTGAAAAAGTTTGATGGTGTGCCTGCCAGATGTTTTTTTGTCTCTTCCGATGTTTAAGGTTATCTTTCCATCCCTATGGTTTGCTATCAATAAAGGGAATGTTAGGTGAATAGCTCTAGTCAAGGCCATTTTCGTGACTTTATAATATCGAGGGAAGCTTGCCAGTAAGTATCCTGTTAGAAAGTAACAGGTTTTTCTTTTCTGTCTACAAATTTAATCTGAATTTTATTATTTTTTTAAGAGGTCAAATGATTTTATTCACGTATCTGCATGAAACAACACAAATAACAACAATCTGATAAGATTTTATTCTCTAATACAACAATTGAATATTAAGTTCAAGCAAGCCACCAGCTAAAAGATCTGCTGAAATTTAATTAAATAGAGACATTTCAAGATCAATACAACACGACAAAAAACTTTGTCATTTTGTAATCCTGTGGTGTAGGGAAACGAAAACTGGATAGTAACTACCTTGGTTATCTGCAAGAATTGTTGATGCCTTGATCTATGTTGCACTTGTTGTTCTGAGCCCTTAGCCTATTGTGACTGGGAAATGTGTCAGCAATTTTCAGACCAGACATATATATGGTTTTAACGTCATTTTCCCCAGTAACTGGGGCTCAGACGGTGGCCTTCATAGGGTCTTGGATTTGGCAGTGAGGAATTTCTTGGCCGGATGCCCTTCCTGACGCCAACCAATGTTTTTTTCTTTTGTGAAGTTCGAAAATCGCCCGGTCTGGGAATCGAACTCGGAACCTCTTGGTTACGGTGTAGTTGCACTAACAATTAAGGCATGGCTCCTCATAAATAAATATATATATATATATATATATATAAAATATGTATAATATATGTATATTGTAAAGTAAAAATGCAGAAAGAAACTAGACTGTTTTATTGCTTTATATCTAGCGCTCTGGATTCAACTTCATTGAGCACTTTTTATGGTAATGATTTATCCTCAATAACTATATAACATAAATACATACATAGACACACACACACACATATATATATATATACATACATACATATTTATATACGCTGATTTGCAGAAATCGAAGGAAATAAAAACCTGACGTATGGGCTGCACAGCTTTAAGAGTTTCATCGTCAACACCATATATCTGTCAATTTGTACCGTTCTATCAACTTCTTTGTAGTCCGCTTGTAAAAACGATTTACTATGAAATTTTCAATTCGTTAGTTTCATAAATCTTACGGTATAACATGATACTTTTATCAGGTCAATATTTTTGAATTATTACTTTCTTATTCATTTTGGTTTGTGCCTGACTTTAACCTGGTGTCACTCATAAAAAAGAACAAAAAACACAAAAAAGAAGAAAAGAAGAAAAACAAAAAGAAAGAAAGAAGAAGAAAAACGGAAAGAAGAACAACGACATTAATGGGTTCTTAATCAGCTGTCAGGTGACACTGCCGACAATTGTCTGTGAGCTTTTTAGTAGATTAAAATGATCTCGAAGACCATCAATGTACTTTACTTCACATCTACATTACAAACAATAGCGAACCATCTGGCTTTCTTCTACCTGTATTATTTAACTCTCTATAACCGCTGTTTTTCTGTTCTATTTTCCTGATAACAACATAATAATGTAATCCAGTAATAGTTAATTTTACTTAATTAAACATTGTCCGAATATTACTTTTTCGGCGTGAGACCATTATTGTTCATATTATTCATGTAATTCCGTACCATTGCAAGGAAGTGCGATGTTAGGGAGAGGGGTTAGGTTCACATTTATTTTCTCTTTAGTTATTTTGATTTGCATGACAGAAGCAAAATAAAACAACAGAAGGCAATTACGATAGCAAAGTTTAATTCTTAAATCAAGCCAATGAATGGTTTAACCATAACAATCTTTTGAAAAGTCTATTGAACAGAAGCAGCGTAACTAATTAGAGGCATTTCAAAAGCCCAATGAAAATTATTAAATTGCGTAAGCTCACATTATAATGAAACTACCATTAGACACTAAACAAGTGCAAAATTTCTGAAAACAGCTGATGCATTGGAAATCATGGTGCTGAGTCCTGCTGCTCAACATAACAAGGCGATGCATTAACATTAAATGGGACCTGACGTTTAGGGAGAAAGTTGCCTTAATTCTTTAAAAGAATTTGTGTCATTTCATCAAACTCCTCTCTTTATTGTTTTCAAGTGACTGAATTTATTAGTTAAATCTGTAAAACGATATTTAAATTAGAGTAAATAAGGTATGGCAACAGATGCAAGTAATTTTTAGTGTCTGCGAACCATTTTTGTGAACGCTGAGGGAAAAAATGATTATTCAAACTTTTTTCCATAAATACCTATGCAGAATCAAAAGGATCTGGCAACAGTGCAGCCTGGTCGAGGATCACGCCCGATGGCGCTGTCTTGCTGCCTGATTTCCTGCACAGTACCAGAGCACCTAAGGTCTAAGGTCTGATAGTGCAGGCATGGAGGAAAGCCAGGATTGTCCAGATCATGACTGAGCAAGAAGGCTAAATGTTGCAAGTATGACTCATAATAAATTCGATCAAGATCTTTGTCCAATCCTGACAAGACAGGGGCAGTAGTTAAAATAAAATCGTTTTAACAATGTAAGTATCGGCTGCGCGCACCAGTATAAAAAGACGCTGCAACTTGTACCAAGACAGATCTAGCTGCTGAACGTCGGATTTATTTTTGGTCATTTTTAAGTAAATAGTTTTCACATATATCTGTTTACTTATACTCACATATGTATTTCCTCTCAAGCGTCCCAGGATTGGCGCGTTTGTATGTATTTCTCTATATTCAACTTTTTCTGAAAGACCCTAACTTTTAAATATACTTTTCGTAATAATATCTGCAAGTGAGCTTGATTCATGCATGTAGTTTACATCACGGCAATCATTCACATCCATTTGAAAAATTCGTCACATTTCTTGTTTTTCGTAAGTAAGTGACTCGCTTTTATTAAGCTTCTATCAAAGCACGACTGAAAACACTGACATTGCTATCGGCCGCTGAATAAAATGCGATGCACCCCAGGCATCTTTCTCAGACTACTGAAATGCAAGAAAGTTTAATCCTTCTATAGTACCACAACAGTTAATGTTCTACTCGTTTTGGCACCAATACTCTTGTGAGAGTAGGTATTATTAGCAAAGATAGTTATCTGATCATAAATTAGCAATGTACTCTGCTCTAAAATGTTTGCGTCATCAAACTCTAATTTGACAAGCTGTCAGACGATACAGGTTAGTGTTGCAGTGGGGAAGAAGGAATTTAAGGTTCAATGTTTGTTTTTCACTTACACGTGTGTGAGTTTCATGTCAAGTTTGTAATTAAATATTTTCGTTACTGTTAAAATAGTATCTATACGAATATTTGTTGAAAATGTAATTTAAGTGTCACACTTGACGACGATGTCTAAGCCACTCGGTGAGCAAAACGAGCTTGAAACCGTACGAAACTTTCCCGCAATAATACAATCCTATATTAAACAATAGACGAAATGCATATTCAATAAAAATTACTTTGACTTTAGACAATTTTTTTTAGTTTTTTTAGATGAGTAAAGATTGCGGAAGATGATTATCCTTAAGAAGAACAAGAACCTCGCACAAGTTCTTCTTCGTTGAAGACGAAATGAAAGGCTGAATATTTTGTCAAATCTCTTCTTGAGAACGAGGGTATCTTTTTCAGAGAGAAAAGTGTCCTTGGAGCTTATTCTGCACAAGAACAAGAACGACAAAGGGATGTGCAAATCTCATTATGTGCTCGCTGTTAAAAAGCTTGATAACACTGCCTTGGAACAGTAATAGCTAATAACCAAGAGTCTTGAGAAGAAAATGCAAACAGCAGAAATGCGTATGCTAAGGTGGTCCCTTGGAGTCACAAGAAAGGACATGATCAGAAATGAAAGGATCAGAGGCACCATCGGGATATGTGACATCGCAGGAAAGCTGAGAGAGACACGGCTAAGGTGGTATGGACATGTGCAAAGGAGGGAGGAGGATCACATTGCTAAACGGGTGCTGAACATGGAGCTGCCTGGCAAGAGAAAGCAGGGAAGGCCAAGGAGGAGATGGAAAGACTGTGTGGGAGATGACATGAGGGAACTTGGCTTGACCGAGAAAGACGCACGTGACCGACTCAAGTGGAAGAAGTCAATTCGCTGTGGCGACCTCTGAAAAGGGAAGTGCCGAAAGAAGAAGAAGAAGAAGAAGAAGGAACAGTAATAGCTGATAACTTCTCTCTTTGTTCCCCTCACCTATATGTGTGGTTATGCCGAAAATACTTCCATCTAGCAATATTCATAAATGCTGAACACCT
This sequence comes from Morbakka virulenta, assembly GCA_003991215.1. Taxonomy (NCBI): domain Eukaryota; kingdom Metazoa; phylum Cnidaria; class Cubozoa; order Carybdeida; family Carukiidae; genus Morbakka; species Morbakka virulenta. The sequence goes on from RDPX01000055.1 coordinate 2,632,738, forward strand.
GTTTCATCTTTAAGACCTGATAAAATATGAAAGCTATTAGCTGTGAAAATATTTAAAAGGTCAATCAGCAACGTTTGATAAGTCAGAATGTTGTATAGCTGGGGAGGGGCTGAATATTGGGGAGTTTTATTTAGAGCTTATCAATATTGTAGTTCCTGTCCCAAATAAAAAAGATCAAGCACTTGCAGTCGAAAACTTTTACATATGATTTTCTTATTGTCTTGTAGGAGCAGCGTTATAACCCTATTTTGACAAATTCACAATTTGTATTCTAAACATTTGGTTGTTATTTTGACCATAATTGGTGAATTTGGATGGCATGATTTGAATCCAGTTTCAGTAGAAGAAAAACGATGTTTTTGTTTTTGGAACAAAGTGCATCAATTTGTTGTTTCCCCGTTAAACAGATGACAAATGGTTATCGTTAAATCTTAAAAGAAAAGAACGGAATAAGACCTCTTAGGCTGTAAAAACTTTGAAAAATTTCTCCTGACATTGAGTTGGAAAACTTTTGTTAGTTTCTTCCTAACTTCCTTGGAAAATTTTCGGAAAATATTTCGAAAAAAATCCTCGAACAGGATCATAAAATCTTCTCGTTTTGACTCAGTAATTTAGTACGGCTTAACCCTCCACCGGTTGCAAACACTTCTTGCTGTAAAGAGACAAGTGCATATACTTTCAAGAAGCAGATAAAGAACGATTTCTCTCCTTAAAACATCTCGTGAACTCAATGATAGCGATTAAATGCATCGAGCTTTCCCTGCATGTTAAGATCGATTGAACTAATCATATTACAAGTATTGATCCGTCACTAACAAGCTATATTATGTATAAAAACATCTCACAGTACTCATTTCAAATTTCTTTTCCAAAATATTAATCTCCATTTAAATCCTGGTACTTTATTCAACAGGTAAAGGATTACTGTACAGGAAACAGGCAATGAGCAATTGAGCTTTTCATGAATGTCCCCAAAATACAGTTATCACACACACGCAAAAAAATATTCTGAAAATGTACTTGTTTCCCTTCGCTGCATAAAAGTGCGACTTACAGCAAGGCTTCAAGAGATATTTGCTACTCGAGAGCTATTAGAGGTTTGAATGTACATACTGGGTTGTACAAAATGGAAGTACTGGTGAGGTAACACTACAAATGGTCTTTTTATGAAGACACTATCTCTAAGGGATGTTAAGCACAGCTAAAGAGCCTCTACTCCATAAGAAACAAGCTTAGACTCCGAGAAATGTCCGTATGGAATTTCAAAGTCTCAAGATAGACTTGTAGGCCAGGATGTAAGGTTTTTAGTACTAAGATTACTAGTTGGACAAAACCAATTAGTTTGCAAACAGCTTTTTTGGCTACAACCAACAACTGCAGCATTTTCTGTGCAAATTCTATTAACTTTATGCCAGTCAATACCTACACTTCTTATAGTTGTTTAAAACAGTAATCAAAGCCTGTCCTCCTGTGTTTATTGGAAAATAATCGTAAAATAATATTTCTTTCACCTTGCTATTTCATATGTTTTGGACTAAGTGGAATGTGTGAACATATCATGACATATTTTGAGATACACCTTGAAATCAAGATATAAGCTTTATTCAGGTGACAGAAAAGATATTGTCTAAAGCAAAACTGCTATGTATTCCATAGCAAGTGATTCGATTTTGTTTATTGAATAATCAAGAGATAGCACATTCCATAGAGCCTCCTTGACTATCTGGAAGAGAATTCCGTCGAGTAGGAAAATAGATAAGGCATGATGCCCTAGTCTCAACATATGATGCGTTTATATCGTTGGTGGTTGTCTCCAATCACTTAGTTATTCACTATTGGTTTCAAGGAGTTTTGTCCAGTATTGGGCTGTTCCAGTCCCAGACCGAACAATACCAACTATACATTCAAACTGGGATAGTTTAGTTTGGATTTGTCGGATTGAGATAGTGGTCCTGGCGGCTGAGAATCGCTCCAACCTATTTTATGGGAAGCAAAGTCCCAGAATTTAGCCTCCTGTATTGCTGAATCAAAATGTTTGTTGGATTAAAGAGGTAAGGAGCACAAGAGACTTATTTAAAAAGTATTACTAACAATCATAAAGTTGCCGAACACTGTTGGAGACAAGATCACACAATGACTTGGAAAATGAACATTATAAACAAGAAAACCCATGCAAGAAGATAAACAATAGAAAAACAAGAAACCCACAGCATAGCAATTACATAAACAATAATCTTATACTATTCCAAGAATATGGCTACAAATATTAGAGAAAGAAACACACAGAACACAAGACAGGTATAGCACCAATCCTCAAAGTAACTCAATTGTTTCCACTACTAAGATTAGAACAGTGGAAAAATAGCAGCTGTAACAAGTAAAAAATTAGCCTGCTGATGAAAGACGTATCTGTTTAAACAGAGCTTAGATAAAAGTTCAGGAGTCATGATATGATAAAAAGCTTTCAGTTACTTAGACGCAGGATTAGAAGTCGGGGTCTCCTTATGAATTGATTCTCGATGCTGATATAATTTTTTTGTCTTCAAGCAAAGTTTCTCCCTAAATTTTTGTTACTGTTTCTTAAATGCAAGGTTGAATGCTATCTATGGACAAAAAAAATAATCTAATAGATTTCTTTGCATAGCTATAAACTGATACTTTTTTCTTTCAACAGTTGCACAATAGCTGCTATGCGGTCGCTTAAAAGACTCCAGAAACATTTGGGTTTACACACAAAATGTTTTTGATGGCCTGGTGTTGATTACTAACTTACTTTTGGCACACTTATAATCAGAAATCTAAGTTACTATAATAGATCTCAGAACTCTTGACTTTAATAATAACTTTGACAAATCGTAATTTTTATAATTATAGCTGCTCTGAATCCTTTGAATTTTTCAAAACTTTGGGAGGGACGGAGAAATAGACTGATATGTTCTAACTATTTTTTAGCATAGGAAGGAAATCTGGAGCTACACAAGTTATAAAATATTGATTTGGCTAAAATTTTCATCTTGTGGCTCCTGTAGAAAACTCATCCATGGCTATCGCTACTTGGTTAACCAAGAAGTTTGTTTTTGCTGACAGATGCGTTGGATTAGAGCTGGGTTTTTCCGCTCATGTTATTTGCAGCAGTGGATTACATTGTACTTCGATTCTTATCATGTAACAGTACAGAAAACATTTCCAAGCCAAATTCCACCTTTTAAGCAATTGACAAAATTGACAAGAAATATGACAAAAGTCTGTAAACTGCTGTTTGCCTCATTGACAAAATTTTCTAGTCAGCGATAGAGAAGAACACCAAAAATAATATGCAAGATATCTCATGTCTATTCACATGTGTAAAGTCTTAACAGATATCAAAGTTTCTTTAAATGGTCCATCAAACGCAGACTTAAGAGCTCTGTTCAAAACTGTCGCCTTCTGAATTTCATCTTAAAGTCGGTTAAAGCCTTAGACAAGAAAGTTTTATCTGCTGTTCAAGTGTATTAGTGAGGGGCATAACTAGCTTCAAAACGTTGTGGTTGTTTGTGTAATTTCTTATTTCTGGCCACTTTGTTTGCAAAGGGATGGTGTACCGTTGATGGCTCCTACTCTCTTATTTAGGTGTCTTCAACCCTTGACTCAACTGTTTGGGACAGGAGCGGATGGTACGAAAAACAACATAATCTCGCAGGACTCTGGACAGGGGCGGTGACATGCATTTATGACATTACGTTCCTACTGTTATTTGCTTTTCCAATACGTTTCAAGACTTGGTGATCCCATCAGAATAACTTCAGGTAAAATACAAGGTGCCACTGGTGACTTGTCCAGTTTTATTGAATTTGCGGCACTCGTAATAAGGTAAACCGCACAGATGCATATGGAATCGACAACAATAGTGAAATGGGTCAGTGTCTGGACAGGGGCAGCATATTCTTCAGTGAATTGTACCAGAAAGGGACAGAGGACATGCATTCCAATTAAAATCAGCAGCTATAAAAATTATATTTTCACACTTGTGGCGATATTGCAATATTTCTCCTACAAAATTTAGGTGTGGCTTAAGACAATCACAACCCAGTAGAGATTGTCGCCTAGGCATTTTTTGATGGTGCAAGATGTAGCAGGAAATCCCTCAAATTTCATTGCGAATTTAATTGTTAGCATACTAGCCGAAAATAACAATTTCAATAAAGGCAGTATTGAAGCCACATTTCATAAATACTCAGTTAATAAAAAGGTCAATGAAGCCACTATACTCTAGCTTCTATCAGTAAGCTTTGAACCTTCACGAGCACTAAAAAACTAATGGATGCAGTTCTTCCTCTGCAAAAAGGGAAATCTCAAGATAAAGAGCTTTTTTCTATCTCGAAACAGCTTCTTCAAAATATCTTTGGGAATTTCTTCACAGTAAATAGCATTAAAACCCTCTCTTTCCCTGAAGCTTATTGCCAATGAAAGGTTACGACAACTAAGAAACCGAAAAACAACCTAGAAACTTCTGTCTGGTCTTTATTTATTTTATTTATTTTATGTATGACATGCAGGCTGATGAAAAGTATCATGTTAATCCATAAAAACCTATTGTGAAATGATACCACCAAAATTTACACACCGATTTACGTAAGGGTCGATCCACTACCAATCAGTTCACCCCATCGGCCCATGAAATAGAAATATTCTTTTGTAATAAAAATAACTCCAACCCATCTTTACAGAGCTCAATGCCAAGTGTAATCTACTGTAACTTCATCTCAATTCCTGACGTTAATCTGTTGAATTAAATTTTCTTACCGCTGCAGAACATGCTTATTCAAATCTTTCATGATTTTAGAATGTGGCCTGGTGTAATTTTTCCATCTAAATGAAATGGACCATTTTTGTGTCAAAATACATGTGAAGAGGTGTTACATCTACTAGTCAATCCAAATTTAGATGTGAAGACGGATGGCATCACAGGAAATTTTTTCACTTCGCAGGTGGCTTTTTCTGTATTTCTTTTACCTTTCTTTATTTACTTTTCATGTAAAGTTTGTAATCATTTTTCAGTAGTTTTTCAGTTCAAATTAGAACATTGCAAACATAAACATCACTGTTCATTATCAATATCAGTGTGGGACTTAAATAGGGTACCACCATTTTCTTGAACACAGTTGTCTCTTGCAGGAGAGTAAAGTCATTTTGGTCGAACAAGCCCGAGAAAAGCTGGAGACCCCATTCTCTCGTAACTTACTAAAACTCGTAAAACGCCTTAATAGACTGTCCCTTTAAAGAGGTGTCAAAAGGAAGGCGGGGCAAACTAGAGAGGGCAATTAAAATGAGGGTTATGTTAAGTATGAATATTACGTAATGGAAAATACTTAATGAACCAAAAACTAAACGCTCCAGACTTCAGAGTTGTTTGAAAAGCATATAGCCATTTCTGGTTTTTATTATTGGCTGTTGTCTTGGAGCCAACAATTGATTGTCAGTCATGTTCAAGTTGTTTTTCGCTTCTCGGCCTTTTGGCTAAGATCAAGTGTAGAGCTCTGGTCTCTCCTTGATCGGGGCTTTAACTGTAGGACCCAAACATGCAGAACAGGTGGTCTCGAGATGCTTGAGCAGTGGCTGGAGACCAACCCAAGAGGAAGGGTCTTCCCACGCAAGGTTCGGGGTGGGGGTGGGAGATCCGTATGTTTTGCATTTTATGTTGTCTTTCGTGCTTTCTGTTCCACTTTTTCTTGATCTGTTGCTTCCTTTTGGGTCTTTCATAGATGGGAATCTGTGAAAGACCAAAATGGGCCTACTGTTTACCAGCGGTACAATCGATGAAAGATCTATGTTCACTTCGTTTTTCCACAATTACGTTGGAAGTACATATTAATAAGCTTAACTACCCA
>RDPX01000055.1:2647215-2664158 GCA_003991215.1 Morbakka virulenta
CAAGGTACTTCTCTTGCATTTGTCTAAGGATAAAAATGGCATCAATAGTTCCTCGTCCAGGCATAAAACCAAATTGCATGTCATCAATGTTTATTTCAATTCTAATTTGTTTTTCCATAACTCTTTCAACAACTTTCAGGACTTGGTCCATTAACTTTAATCCTCTGTAATTATCTCTTTCTAGAGCTTCTCCTTTTCCTTTGTAACAATTGATAATTGTACTTATTTCCCAGTCCTCAGGAATGACACCATCTCTTATGATCTGATTTGTTAGATCAGTGATCATCTCTATACTTCTTTCACCTGCAGCTTTGACCATCTCTGCCACAATTCCTGAAGGACCAGCTGCTTTGCCTTTCTTCATTTTCTTTACAGCTTCCCTCACCATTTCTTTCTCAATGAAAATGGCTGGTCCAGATACTGTTTCTACCTCTCCAAGATTTTCTCTATCCCAAGAAAACTCTGTGTTCAACAATCTCTCATAATAGCACTTCCAGGCATTCTTCTTTTCAAGTTCACTTGTTGCAAGTTCTCCATCATCATTTCTGATACACTTTTCTCCAATGATTTCCTGATTAGTCTTGATCATCTGCTTAGCTATCTTAAATACTTCATTCTTCTGGTCATCTCTACGCATTATGTCTGAAAACCTTCTTTTCTCGGCATCCATCTTTGCTTTGTAGATTGCTTGCCTAGCTACTCTCTTGGCCTCCAGATACCTTTCTTTGTTAACTAACCCCTTTTTCCATTGACTTTCCTATTGTGATTAAAGTTTCAAGTTACCAGATTACTTAAGCCTTTCTCTGTTTACCTTTCTTGAAAACTAAAATGTGCATTATCCATACAAACTTACTTTTGTTTTTCCCCACTGCATAATGTTAGCTCAAGCCACCAATGAACAAGAAACACAAGGGTGCGTTCACTTCTGCATTTACCGTGCATTCCTCCTTTAGAGACGACTTTTTTTTTCTCACAAACAAATTTAGATAATTTTCCAGCTTTTTCGAAAATAGAAGTTATTTTCTAGAAAATGTATAATTTGGGTGTTTGAAGTAGTTTGGGTCGTTTTCATGACCGTTTATTTAGATGACCTTTCCACGGTTATCCTAGCAATCGACAGAGAGTCGAACATAGCCTTCAAGTATGTCCGATTAATAAATACAGCCCTGTTTGGATCAAGGACAATGACGTATCTAGTAACAAGGGATATGTGTACAACATTTAGAAATATGAGTGCTAAGCTGTAACTTGACACTGCAACCTCTCAGACATTCTAAGTAGAAACAGTATGCTCTATTCATATTGTTTTGATTGCTTAAGCATCATTAAACATAATGCAGTTGTAAAAGCCAGTTGGAATATTTGCTTGTGGGCACAAAGAGTATTGAATCGCCAGACCTATGAAAAAAAACCTATTTGAAAAATTTGAAAATTGAGGTGAAGCCCAGAAGAAAAATTAATGCAAGAGAGGTGGAGGGGACCTTTGAAGCATTTTTTTACTTTTCTATCACCAAACAAAACATTCATGCTCACAAATAATTTTCAGTTGTGAGCCTCTATTTCAAATGATAAAAAAAGGAAAGAAAAAAAAAAGTATTTTACTTTTGCTCCAAATTACATTTGAAAACAAAAGATCAGTGTTGGGAAAGGAAGTTCAGTTTTGCTGCTCCAGAAAATCTCTGGATAGCACCAGTGGTGAATGAGAAAAACCCAAGGCGTTTTAGCCACTTCCGGTAATAATTGAAATTCAAAAAACCTCAACCTAATTTCCATTATATGTTACTTATCTCCAAAACACGTTTTCTATCTTTGTATTTATCAATTTGAAATGCATAAAAATGGACCTTTGAAAAACTTAAAATCCAACATTTGTAAGCTGTGAAGTAAATGACAACTTACCTGGTCTTTACGATAAGGAGGATAAAATGGTAGATTATTGAGTTTCTGTGAAATAGACGAGGGAAGAGTATTAATAACTGACTGCGTAAAAGATATAAAAAGGTCAATATACATCCCAGTATTTCATTGTAAGCACCAGTGGTGAATGAGTAAAAGCCAGGACGTTTTAGCCACTTTCGGTAATACATTGAAATTCAGAATATCTCAACTTAATTTCCATTTTATGTTGTACTCATTCACCATGTCTTAATTTACATTTTACAATGCGATGTTGCTCAGCTAATACCAAAGGATTTCGGGAATGTTTTTCTCCCTTCTCACGTAAATTCCTAGTCATAGGGACCAGCCTTCGATCACCTGGATTTGGTTAATAAAATTTGATCTAGTGCTTTTGTTTTTTTAATTTTCTTTTTCATTATCGTTGGAGCAGATAATTACCTCAAATTCTGCTATTAACAGTAAGATTTTTACACAGTCTTTTCTGTGGCTTTGAAGAGTTGTACAAATTATTGCTTTTGTTAAATTTTAAAGGATGTCGAGTCCAGGACTTTTACATTCCCTAAATATCTGAGGTTCGAATTCTTTATGTTGGAATTTCCTCATTTCTGACATTAGAATTTTAAGATTTTTTCTTAAGTAGTCTTTTTAATTTGGAATGTTGATTATTGACACCTTGTAATTATACTATTTGTTGTTACGAAGTATTAAAAATGTTGTTTGGATTTCTATTTTTTTGTTTTTATGTAAAAATAGGAGAAGATTTCAAACCTGGATTGGTACTAAAAGGTGTTATTGACCTGAAAATAGATATCTTAGCGCTACAAGAAACTAGGAGAACATCCACAGGATATTGTCTTTGGATGATAATTCATTGGAAGGTTAATAACGGATTTGTAGAGGCTTTAAATTCAAGAAGGAGTATGAGTAGAAGCCCCTTTGACCCTTTTCTTAAGTTAAAAACACACATGGAACATCAAGTAGCACAAATTGTATCTGGTACGCTCTGCCTAAAGGACCTTAGATTATATTTCATCAAGGTATATATATATATATTCATACAGATACTCAAAATCAGACTGAGGGAAAAACTTCTATTCTGCATTGAACAAAGTAATAGAATAAGTCGACCAAACCTTAATAACATATAATGGTTCTTGGAACTCGATACTTGGCTAAAGACAGGTGATGAAGGTAAACAAATGCTAAAATAGCTATTGAAAAACATGATAAAGTTCACAAACTCCATAATCAGGACAAAACAAATTCATCGTGGAAGCTGAAAACATTGTGCAAGTAGAAAATAGAAGAACATTGATTAAAGCTGTACATGTGATTGGATTTTTCAAAAAGCAAACCCATGTAGAGTGTTAATTGAACCATAAGCATGGTTTGGCACACAACACAGATTGCTGATCAAGGATATGTCGATCTCTAAAACCAAACGTGATCTGAAATTCAAACTGAGAGAGCTTTAACCTCCGCTTCCAAACCAAACCTCGTTCTCTATTCATTACAAAAAGACAAAACCACAGGAAAAACTGACGGACTTTATTAATAACACATTAACTTGAATAATTAGTAATGCTTTAAAGAAACTACATTAAATGATGAGCAAAATAGCAAAAAGAGAGCTGAAGGGAGCATCATCAAAGATTTAGTAGATAAGGAAGAAGGAGCGATGGGATGACGAACAATTGCAACAACTGATGAAAGAATTAAGGGCAACGTCTGATCTGACAGGAATCATAAACAAATAATTTAAGCTCTAAAAGGAACAAAAGTAGTGAAAACAGCTAGTACTCTATGCTCGTCAATAATATCAAAATAAGAACTTGCAATGGCAAAAGAAATACATCACAATAAAAGAGTTCCTTTCAGAAGCAATTTTTTAACTCCTTGAACGTTCTAAGATTTGCTAAAAAATCTGTCCATGAATAAATTTACCTTGCTGTGGTAATGATACTTTGAGTTAACAATCTGTGGTTCAAAACTAAAAACATCTCAGGTAAAATTATTTTCTTTGATCACATGTTATTTCTGTGAGGTGTCCATTCAAGGTCAGACAAACATTTAGGTGTTTAAATGACAACTTACCTGTTTGTAATTGATATATTTCACCTTTCATCGTCAGTAGCTATATCATGTGACTTGGAAGTATGTCTGATTTTATACTGTTGCTGTTGTTGTCTTAGTTGTTTTTGCTACAGCTACTTTTCATCAGTTCTTAGGCTTGAATGATGTCGTTTCAAAGGATCTTATTAAACCAGCAAGAAAAATTATTGGCTGATTAGATATCTTGACAACAAGCAGTGTCTTTTTTTTGAAAGATAATATAGTTTTGTAAGTTCCAGTAGCCAATGCCCACAAAGGGATCTTATTAAAGCACCGAGGAAAATACTTGGTCGGATAACCATCTTGACATCACCCGGTGTCAATTTTAGTACAAGTCCACAGTTTTGAACACTCTAAAAAATCCACGCAAGATCCTCCTTGCTTCAATGCAACTACAAAAATTCCAAAAACGTAACTTTCGATGGTGACGCGACATTTTTTAAATTTCAACCAGTGCATTAGTAGTATTATTGATGACAATTAATAATTTCACGCGATAGTCTTTTGGAAGTTCCTTGCGGTCAATATAACAATGAGAAACGATTATTTTGTTGTCAGGTTAACAATTGCTCAGAACTCTTTTGCAATGCCATTTTTAAGCGTAGGTCTTTAATAAATAGCGACAACACAAATTATGCTGCGAAATTTAGTTTTGAGTAAAGATAATAAATTTATATTTATTGCCTATTATTTCACTATTGAGAATCAACCTGATTTCAGGGCAAATGGTGTCTAACGTCGAGCGCACTCCTCGCAAGCAAAGGAAGTGTTAAGCCCAGTCTTCTAGATTATGGGTTTCGTCTATATGCTTTTGATACTTTGTAGCTACATCGCAGATTGGCTTTTTAAGAGTCCGTCGTTGTCGCTGCTTTTGTTATTTAGTGGTAATTGTCAGCGAATGTTGAAAAGGATTCCGCAATATTGTTTGTCAAAATGTTTTCAATGGTTTTACTCAGAGCATCTTTGTATTTCCAAACGAGTTCTACATTATCTTAGAGAACACCAGTGACTACACAGCGTTTATGTGCTTTCATACTCATGTATAAATTATGCGCTTATGTAATATTTAACTTTCTAACCCGTACTTATTTTCAATTTACGCAAGCAAACGTACTCCATCAAACCGTTGCTATTTTTCCGACAAACCACAGACAATTAGCACTGCAAGAACAGATATAAATCCAAACTTTAAAATTGGAATCATTTCATCTTTTCAAAGTTTTCTTCTCTATTATACTAATAACAGTAATAAACATTAGTTTTATCATTAATACAAGACAGAGTTATTCGACACTTAATGAGTGGTAAAACTGTCCTGGACAACATTAAGGCAACCTGAGTGAAATAGTGTTGGGTTTTGCCTTATGTGATTACCTCCCCTCACCACACACACACAAACACACACACAAACACACTTTGTTCTCTCTGTTGCTATTATGTTATGGCATATTTTTCTTAAACTATTTTGTAGCGAATACTCGTCGACACTGCTTATTGGCAAAATCAAACAGTTTTACTACTCCAAACAAAACCGATTTTCTACTCAATAGCTACGATATTTTTCTCTTGCTTAAAACAACTGCTTTTCATTTATACATTTCCATGTGCAAGATAGTTTTCTTTGTTTCTTCAAAAACTGTGCTTGATGAAACTGGTATGTATGGTTTCTTTAAATTTTTAACACGTTTTTTTGAATTTTTTAAATTGGAACCAAGGTTTCTAGCAGGTAATCTATAGCTTATTTTATTGTTTCCGGATAACCCTGCAAGGCCCACTTCGTTTGTGATTATTCTTTCACCCACGGTCAACCTGATGAGGTTGGTTAGATACTACTGTGAACACAATGACAAAACTGTTCCCACAACCACTAGTGGTTTTCTTTATAAATTCTTAATGGCAAAAAAAGTTATTTGAAAGCTGTCTCTCAGAAAACATACCCAGTTCCTCGCCAGGCTTCATTAATTGAAAGGGTGTAAGCTCGTACCCCACAACTTGCACAATTGTGCCTTCATAATTAAAAGAAATTTTAAAGCTTGGATTCTCCCTCCCTTTAACGGATTCGTCATGTCTGACCAGCCTCCTTGTTAAAGAACGATCTCTTACAATGTCTGACACCTGGGGAGTTCCGAAAAGTAAGCCATAGGGCTTCCCAGTTATTCTGGCGATGTGTCCTAAGCTTTGATTAGTAAGTAACTAAATATTACAACTCCGCATTTTGGTTCTATATTACAGATTTACGACTTTTTACATGTTACAAGAGACGTAGAAAGTTATGAAAAAATGTCTTTGAATTGGAATTAACTCCTTGTTTAGATAAAATACTTTGCTAACAGAAATATGTATTTATGCATACAGTACTTGAAACATAGTTCTATTAAACAGTGCTACATGAGAATCTTCAGGTTGAAGACTGTCCTGTTCAGTACTAATCTCAACAGTTCCATGTTAATATTACTTTTCTTTTAGCGAAATATCAATTTAAAGGCTAAAATTCAATCAGAGGAAAGTAACAAAATGGATAGCGGTGAACAGAAAATCTAAATGAATGGAACCATTATACACAATAGGATTTTATTGATGTACATAACTTGTACAAGCAAATGGTACAAATCCAAATGCTTGTTAAGTGGTATTGGAAGACATGAAGGTCGATGTATCCCAAACGTATACTGAACATTTTCTCTACAGATACCTTTCAGAAAGAAAAGTTACATTGATTTTCACAGATATTTATATTTTATTATTTTAGAACCCATTCCTGGACAAAGTACTTTATTGTGGTCTAAAATTCTCTGGTGTTCTAGAGACCTCAGGGGCTACCCTGGCCTTTTGTATGATATCCTAGCAGGGAAAGCCAAGCCAGAAAATGTAATGAGTAGGAGGCTGGCCTAAACTCGATCATCTAGAAGAATAAACTTAGAAGAGCAAGCAGAGGTGTAAGTTCCAAGTGTAAAGTTAAAATTCCATCATTCCATCAGTGAAACAAAAGACACACACACCAGTGGATCTCCAGATTAAAAACAGAGATGCCAACAAAACAGTTAAAAAGGTACTCAACTTTAAAGAAAGATTTTACTGTCCACATTTGGTGGCAAAATCGTGATATCATTATGTAAAAAATTAAAAATCTGTGCTTTGGCTTAAAATCAATTTTCAACTTGATTGTCATTTTCTTGCTCAGGTCTCTACCTTCAGGAACCTCAACAAAAAGAAAAAAAGAGAAACAAATAGACCTCAGGTTCTTGTATAAGGCAAATTTCCTTTCCAAGTCAGGAAACATTTATGCCTATAAATTAGAAGATGATAGGAAATCGAAATTGAAGAATAGAATAATGAATTAGAAAGAAAAACAAGACATACTGACAGTTACAAAAACCTGAACAGCAAAATCAAGTGGAAGAATAGATTGCAAAAATGTCCTGATTGGTAACGTAACGCCCACAGGTCAGTGGGTACTTGTCTACTAAGAGTTTCCATATGTCCACTAAAACTTTTCTTCAAGAATTGACAAACATATTGTTGTCCAATGGTGTTGAACTCCAGAACTCCATAAGGTCTTTTTTCTCCATGATTGATTGGAAGGAAACTTACCGAAAATATTTCGCTGTCTGTCTTTTAATTCTGCAGATAATGCCAGTTTCCTCATTGTTGATTGAACCCTGTTTAACTTGGGTGGTTTGAGCTTATTTAGCATTCACTCTCAGTTTGTTCAAACATTTTTTCGGCCTAGACTGACCATACACCAAACGGTATTCTTTGTAAGTATTCAATCCAACCTTGCGTTCTCAGACATGTCATTAGTTTTCTCATTAGCTGGCGATCCAGTCTCGTCTTTTACATCTAAGGTTTTCAACAGCATAGACACTCTTCGGTAATTTATTCCTTGATTTTCGATCAGTTTGTTGAACTAATGTCATTGAATAATAAATGCTTTTTACCTGTAGCTATCAAAGACGCTCTTTCTTGTATGCTAAACCAGTAAACAGTTGGCCAGTTAGAATTGGTTTGAAACATCTAGTGGTAGATCGATTTTTCCTCTAAAGGGCCAGCATATTTCAGCTTTTAAATAAGAGAGCAAAAGTAAAGTTGTTTTAAGGGTTGTGGAAAAGGATTCAGGTTGTACCTATGTTTTAGTTTAATGTTGTTGCTTGACATTACTTTTCTCTTTGCTCTCTCAATGTGGTTCTGGAAGGTAAGACATTTGTCGTGTGATTCACATTCATAGGTGTCTCACTGATGACGACTTTTATGTAGACCAGTTTTAAGATGAACTTACTACCTGACCAACTTTTAGTTCTCAATTTGTATCTTGGTTTTGACGATAAAAGGAATAAACTTGTATCTCTGAGGGATTTTTACAAAGGTGCTTTGGTTAATTGCAGGGGGCATTTCATCAGATGCGTTTTACGGTTTTATAACACTTATAACACAATTCAGGCCTTCGGGATGTATTTTTGCTTCCTTATTAGTCGTGGTTTATTGAACAAAATTTGGAAGTGTCATGCTTCCTCGGCCCAGCTCATTTGCATATTTTCATACTTATTTTTCTTGGTAAGAAATTCGTGTTTTTTACCTAAAGTTCGAGAGTCTTTTAATGTATCATAAACCGTATCTCCCAAAACTTGTTATGACACTTAGATAATAGCATGTTTTGTCACCCTAACAAAGTCTGCTGAAAGTAAAACTTACCTTACCTTACCTTACCGGGTCGTGTTAGTTTACCTTTTGTGATATCCCATTAGCGTTGGTTAAGTCTTCTGGTGGCCAGCCAGTATACTCTCATTGATGGTCGCTCTACAGTTCTTCTTCCACGTTGGGGTCTCTCTAAAAGAAGATCGCTCACAACTTTACTCTTGCTCCTCCCGCAATGTCTCTCAAATCTTGTACGTCTTTGTCTAATTACATATTGTATACACGGTAGTTTCCTTAAACAGCGCTAGAAGGAAATACTAAGCAGGCTTTAATCTTAGAAACCCTAATCAGTCAAGAACAAATAAGAACTTTAGGGTTAGTGTAGCGCCATCCACCAAATGTTCAATCTGCGAATAATTTGTGAGAAAGATCTATAACAACACCAAGACCTATGACACGTATTCATTGACTTTAAGAAGGTTTTTGCCAGGGTATGGCAAGCTGCACTCAAGTAAACCATGAGGGTCTACAACGTCAAAACCAACTTCGTTCGAGTGATTGAACAGCTAGAAAGCCATCAGTGCCGTTCTCCTGGCTGTAATGCAGGTGAATGGTTAAAACCCACCATAGAAGTTCGCCAACGATGTCTTTTATCATCAACCTTCTTCAATATTTCCAGGAGATGACCATTTGAAAAGCTCTTGCACAGCATGAAGATACGGCATTCATCGGAATAAGACTAGTAACAAATGTAAGTTTTACAGATGATATCGATGGGCATGTCGGGACTGAAGGAAAACTAACAAATTTAGTAAAACATCTTGAGGCAGTCTCTGCCTTTGGAATGGAAATGACGAATAACTGTTCAAATGAAACTTTAAATAACTAGGTTTCATTATATCAGATGAAGCTTCCAGATCTGAGGTTGTAACTAGCACTGACATTAGCAGTGTTAGGAAGACTCAAAATCATCTGGAAAAACAAAAAAATTAGTCCTTGATTTAAAGTCCTTCTCGTGCGCTTCTTAGCCATGTTTGTCTCACTATGTGCTTGCGAGATATGAAACCTGACGGCAGAACTTTAAACGCGAACTTTAGCAACAGAGATGTGTTGCTATTAAAAGATAGAGGGCACCCATTATGCCGACCTTGTGAGAAATAGAGAGATACGCAGGAAAACCTACCAGGCTGTGAGACCACATGAAAACTTACAGCAATAAAGAAACGAGAGCGTAAATGGTATGGTTACGTATTCCACTCAGCTGGTCTGGGATAAACAGGGGTTTAAGGTACAGTATGAGGAGAGTGAAAACGGGTAGGACAACAGAAAAGATGTGATGACAACATTCAGGACAGGAGGTGAATGTCACTGACAGAAACAAAGAAGGCAACGGACGGTCGAGGAGGGTGGAAATTTGTGGCTTCTTTTGCGGTGGCGCCTTAATGACGCCACTGATGTCACGGGGTAGGGAAAAGAAGAAGTTTGGTAGGGCAATAGTTTTTTGTAACTTATGCCCCTGCAAAGCTCAGCAACTTTTCGATATTAATATGACATGTTTTTCTGTGAAAGTTTTAGTCAGAAGCCCTAAAATTTTAGAACCCAAAGAAATTTTATTATTATTCAAAAATAAGAAGGCTAATTAACAAATAACAATCAGGAACGATTCTTTACTCTGGGAAGGGCAAGTTCAGGACTTCAAAAGGAAGTGAGATGAAAAAATACTTGCGCATGCGCAATTTGCCGCCCCCCTATTTCCGTGTGTCATCTAACATGGCAACTTTGGGACTGATTTTGGTTGTCAGTTTGTGATAACTTGGTTCGCATTGATCGTAAAACAAGAGAGCACGAGTTGTGAGGTAGCAGAACTTAAAGTAATTAACTTACATTTCTTAATATTAGGGAAAAAAGCAAGACCATTGGAACAGTTCAAGTAAAGTGCTGCTTTAGTTCTCACCTGCTCTGACTTCACCGAGTCTGCGGAAGACCAGTGAGTATCCCAAGTTTGATTTTATTGACTGCGGTTTTTAGTCAAATGCTGCTCTATGCACATTAGGTACTATAGTATTTGGTATACCAGGCATAATATTCGTGCCTTTATTTGATTTACTTCATATGAACCGACACGAACATCAACGTTTTCTCAAAATTCTCACGTAAGTACTTTCATTGGCACCAGTCCTTCTCTCCAAACAGCCGAAAAACCTCATATTACTTTGTGAAGGTTTTTGGCAAGGTCTGTATTTTATTTTCCAGCCTTGATTCTGGGACAAAAAAGCTAATGCTAACACTTTGGCTAACAGAAGAATTGTGTTTCCAAAAGCATGATCGGTTGGTTGGCAATATACTTCCGACTGGATTTAAATTGTCAGCCTGCAAATGTAAGTTATTTACAAATCACTTTGACCAAAGAAAACTTGATTTCTTCGGGTGGCAGAAATGCACAGTTTCTTAAACGCGAACATTAATGTTTTTACAACTGTGTGACGCTACAAATGTTGGCCTTGATACATAAATAGTTTGACAGCCCTGATTTGCTCATAAGAAGTCACTGTCATCGTTGACTTTGATCGGTTTTGTAAAATAGTAATGAAGCTGTTTTTTTTGCAAGCCGGGAAGTATCTTCAATTAGAGTGAAGGAAAATAGAACTTTGCCTAGCTATATTTTGTGGTTTCAGGCGAGAAACATGTAGCTTTAATTTGTGATCGGCCAAATAAATTATTGAATTTATGATTTAAGATTTGGCTTGCCCATTTTTTACTTAATTTGCCTAATGTAATTACTGGATCTTTATGTAATTATAACGCGACATGGACAGTCGAGATGTTTTGGAGTTGTTTAGAGACAAGTTCAGTACATTTATTGACCTTTTTCATTGTTTTTTTATTATTTTTTTATGTTAACCATTCATCCATTGTTATTTTAGGCGTATACTAGTGCAGACTCATTTTGAAATTAAAGTTGCTTTCTTGTTTGGAAGAAAGCTAAGTAAGAAATCTCCTTTGAACAGGATTAATATTAACTTGCAGTTAATTATTATTGATTTTGGAGGTATAAACCTGGGCATGGTCTTAAGGGTTATTTTTTTAAAATTCAAATGTTTGTTTTCAAAAAATACATTGATTGGGAAGATCTGTGTATCGTAATCTGGTGTGCGTCATCAGATAACTAGATCATGCCCTCAAAGCTGAACACAACATTAAATTCTTGTATTCGGTAAGAAACTATACAATTTTTGGAGATCACGAGTTTTAGCACCAAATAATAAAGCCATGCTATATCCCATTCTCCCAATTCGCAGTTAACAGTAGAAAATTGATGGTCAAACAAGAGGTGATATAGGTAAGATAAATTTGTTCGATATGTAGTTCAATAAATTTGGTTAGAATTTTTATTTATAATCTGAAATGAAAAAAAAGTTTAAATATGGAATATAAATTTTTATCCCACAATAAGTACTTTAAATAGCTTTTGACCAAAGATGCAACATGCAGTAGTCGTTAACACCCCCTCCTTCCCAACAAATGACAACACTAAGGAAGTCATCAAGGAGCACAATTACATATTAGAATACAGCAGAAAGTATCTAGTTGGTATTTGAAAGCATTTTTCCAGCTAGTTTTAGAGATTTCAGAATTCTAAAGAGGGTATTAAACAGTATGTCATTTGTTGACAGTTTTTATTAGGCATGATTTGTTTCAACTTCTGTTTTATCACTCTGGTAGACACATGTACCAAGAAAGGATGAATAATGTATTTGAGAATTTATTTATTAAGTTTAAAAACCCTTGACTTCAAAATAGAAGAGGAAGACCCCAGATTTGTAGCAAAATATTATTTATGGCATGATGATACTTTGTTAAAAGTTTGGTCTAAATATAGATATTGTAATTCAAAAATACATTAGAATGTGACTATCACAATTATGTTGCTATTAAGCAGTTCTGTATACATGAAAGTAAATATAGTTCAGGTTTCATTGTACAAACATAATCAGGAGAAGATAATTCAGTTTTTTCTACTCCAATGATATCTTAGGTGCAACTGAAAATGCTGGAAACTGGATTTTTGTGTGTATAGTATGTCAATTGGATGTGGCCATTAATGTGATACACAGAATACCAGGTGTACCAGAGATAAAAAGAAACATAAAAGTTCAAAGACTTAAATTTGTTTGGCATGTTGGTAGGTATACTGGCTAGATAAAGAAGATCTCAGAAATTGAAGGTAGAAGAGGAAGAGGCTGGCCTTAAATAGCTTGGTCAGATTTAGAGAAAGATGATTTAAGGGAAACAGTGTTGAATCTTTCAGGTGCAGGCAATAGAGATTTCTGGCTTAAAAGTCTCGTGAAAAGAAAAATGCTATAAAAATAGAAAGATGGTTGAAAATAATTTTAAATGCACTTTTGCTGTTGATATTTACTTTTAGTATTAAAAATCAGCTAAATAAAAAATTGCAGTCTAACTGTTTTTCACTTGCTGAATTGCTATGGAATGACCTGTTGTGATTTGAATGATATGAAGAGATTGGGAATAGTAATTTGGTAAGTCAAAAACGTAGCAGAAGGGTAATTATGCCAATTAGGCCTATGCTAATAAGGCCCAATAAAAATCCATAATTGATAGATTTGTTGTTTGGCACAGACCCACAACTGCACAATTGACTTTGATGCTCTTCCAGTAGAAGATTATTTGTTCATTTTTTGAGGTTTTGATTATTTTTTTCATTTTTGAGTAGTCAAAGAAAGTTGTCAACCATGCCTGTTTGTTATTTGTAACTGCATGACCTGTTATAAGTAATAAAAGATATATCACCTTGTCACCATAAGTAGTTATAGCATTAATCTGGAACCTCAGAAATCTGGAAACCTGGCAAATCGGGACAAAATCCGAGGGAACAAAATTTTTCTATATATTTTACCTCGCCAATCAGGACAAAGGACTCGGATAATCTGGGTGGTTTTGTCCCAGGCTGCTATCTATTTTGACATTTTAAAAGCATTTTTCTCAAATTTCCCCCACAAGTAAAGTGTGTCATAAGTACTGCAATTAACACATTTGCGGTTACAAGTGTGGGAGATGCCATTGTGAATGTGTGAAAATAGTCTCACCTGTGCTATAGATGATAACTGTTTGTTTTTTGCCACCAAACACCATGAGCATCACACAACCAATGGACATAGGAGTCATTAACAACTTCAAAGGTCACTTTCTGTCAATACTCAATTCCTGTGTCATCAATGCCCTCGAAACTGATCCCTCTGCATCTGCACCCAAGGTCTCCGGATCTGTCACCCTGCTGGATGCAGTTTATATGGCATATGCTGCATAGAACAAAGTCAAACCAGAAACCATAGCCAACTGTTTTATAAAAGCAGGATTTAAAATGAGCAATGACGTGACCTCAGAGCCAGCTGGACTTAGTAACATTTTTTTATATTCCACAGCCAGAGGATCAGACACAAGAGGAGTTTTAAGAATGGAACAACATGGATGGGGAGTTAGAGACCAATGGCGAGCTGTCAAATGATGAACTTCTGAGTGAGATATCTGAGTGCAAATGTCTGAGATTAAATGGAATCAAGGGTGAAAACGAGGATGAACCAGACTCATACAAGCCTCTAACTTTACAGGGCAAGATGACAATGCTCAACACTTTGTGCCAATTTGTGCAAGAGAATTCGATTGACAGCCTGCTGTATGTGGTGGATGAAGTGGAAGAAATGGTACAGCAACAATTAAAGCTAAATAAGCAAACCAAAATCAGCTTTTTGACCACCCAGAAGGAAAATTAAAAGATGTCCATCAACACAGTCCTTTTCAGAACTATCCCTTATAAACAGTCCTTTTCAGGGCTAGTCTTCTACAGGGATTGCCTTGACATGGCAGAAGGGCTTAAGTACTCCAAACCATGGAGGAAAACCGAAATCCCTACCATTGTCAGAAATTAGGAAACCTGGATAATCGGGACAATTTTGCCAGTGATGGAGGTTTCCCAATTGCAGAGGTTCCACTGTATTATGCTTGTTGACCAAAAAAGTCCTTTGAAAAGATTGTGTGGTATTGTTACAAGAATTATCAGTGACCCATTGTTTTAAACAGGACATGGACTGATGGATGAATTGAACCAGATTTTGCCGATGTTGTTCATTGAAATTAGTGGCCTAACCATACATGTGGGGGACTTGTTCTTAATGATATTAAGGTCAGATTTTGATGTGGTTTATACTAAGTCAGGTTGATGTAGCCTTGATTTTGATAACATGTTCTCTCCATCCATTCAGTAATTAATAGCAGTAGGGAGTTTGTAAGACCTACATCTAGTATCGACTGTCAGTTGATTGATATAGGACTTCCTCTGTCTGCCTTGTTATCTTTTTCTTGAGGATGTGCTCCACAATATGGCTTTTGGAGCCAGTTTTTTGTTCCAGCACCAGCAGTGCCCAACAACTGTTGTTGCATTTAGGTGACAATTGTAGGAAATGTTGCCATAGAGTTTTTTGTTGGTAGGATATCTTTCCTGGCCTGCTAAGAGGTGCATGAAGCTTTGGAGTATAAATATCAGCTATCTTTCTTTAAAACTTCAATATCAAAAGTTGTGAGATGAAACCACACCTAAGGACATACTCTACAGTAGCTGAAGAAGTTTCTATTTAGCTCACAGCATATTAGTGATATTTTTATTGCTTTTTTCAAATAAAAAAAAGGTTTAAAATTTTTATTTTTAATCTTGGCATACCTGATGCTTTTCAGATGCTTTTCTATAATTTATTGGTATTCCTTGCTATTTCTAAAACATTTCAAGTAAAAAAGTTGAGCATGAAATTCATTATGATGAATAAAATGGGAACACATTTTAAAGGCAATGGAGATGTAAGTAATAAACCTTGCATACTTTGTTGGGTATATTAATATATGCATATGTATAATAAATGTATAATGATATTCCATTTATTTCTGCAGGCAACTATTCCATCAAAGGGCATGTAAAATGCTGCCAAGTGGTAAGGTAAGAAATTTTTTAAACAACTTGAAAAAAGATATTTTGTATAGATGTAAGAGCTTTATCATGTTTCTGTTTCTGGGAAGAAACACAACAAACACAACATAGGTATGGCACCACTTCCCGAAACAACTCCAGCCCTGTCTACACTGATGCCCACACTACCAAAGTATAAAAAAGCCATATGTAATCATTTCAGTAGCCTGAGGATGGAAGAAGTATCTCTCGAAATGTAGCTCAGAAAAAGCTTACGACTCATGACATGATAAAGCTCTTACATCTATGGCTTCCTCTGAGTCCATAAAATTCAGAATTTTCAAGATATTTTGTAATTATTTTTGCAAGTACAGTAATTTCTGTATAAAGAAAACACTTTTGGGACCACATACAAGTGGTTGTTTTAGCTATATGGTCATCTTCTACAGTGACTATGTATATAAGAACTAGATTGGACAAGTTCAATAATGGTCATATTCAATAATCATTTTGTAAAGGTCATTTAAGGAGGTATGACTGTAATACCATTCACCTTACCTTACCCAGGTACCATAACCTGCTTTATGTAGGCTACCACACATCTGTCTCTCATCATTCTGATCATTTGAGCAGCTAGCCATTGGCCTTTTAGCACATCTCATTTGTCACATGGGTAAAATAGAAGAAAATAGTGAGAAAAAAGGGCACACTTATGAACAGCAAATATAGTTAATAGTTTTGTTCTTTCATCTTGTGGGGGATTGACAAGTATGTTTGGGAGGGATTAAGATGGGGGTTGGTGGTGGGATGTTTACCAATAGAAAGACCAGCCTACCAACCATGAGCAACTGGGCATCAGTTAAGTAGAGAACTTACAACATATACCACCAATGTTTCATTAAGGTGGTGATGACATTGTAAACAGTTGGTTTTGTTGATTTCCAGTGAGAAGATTTTAAATCACTTTTGTAACCAGCTTTAAAGAATTTTGAGTTGCCCAGTCAGACGAGGTAAAAATGAACCCTTCAGCAAGAAAGACAAAATTAGAACTGTTTTGGCAGCTGCCATATAAAAAGCTGGAAATAAATCAGGCCCTTAGGATTATTTTAACTTCGTATGAAGACTACAGATAATCACTGGTCCAACAATACACCTTTCCCGAGATTTTCTTCTGTTGCGTGAAAACGAGGCTGAACTTGCGGGAAAAAAAATCAAAATAAACTATTTCAGCATGGAGGACGCACAGAATCTTATAAAGTTACTGCTGAAAAATGTTGATGAGAAAATCAATATTGTTGTTATGAAAGAAGAAAAGAAATTGAAG
>RDPX01000055.1:2676199-2686683 GCA_003991215.1 Morbakka virulenta
TCTCTACGTCAGAGGAGTGCATTCTTTTTTGAACCATGCGACGAGGATTCAACATGATGTCTTGCTTATACAGCCTTGTTAACCTTTAGGTGGCTGGGATGTTCCAACTGTACCAGGCAGAACCACAAAACTATCAATAATTCGCTTTTGGAATTGTGTGATCCTGTCGAAGTGAAAGACATCTTCAGCATTATACCTGTTCGCTGTTGCTTGAAAATTGTATGACTTCTCACATATCACATTTAGAATGGTGAAATTATTTTCATGAATTTATACTCGCACCTAATTGGAGTTTTTGGCTTTATATTGGTATTGTTTGTCAAATGTTGCCGTGGTCTTTGGTGAAGGTATTGAAATCAAACCCCTTTCAATTCTAAAATATTGAATTGCCTACCCTGAAGTTTTAAGGACCAATGTTGGTGAGTCATTTACTGGGGATGCTTGATAGAGTACAGACAAAAATTTTGAGGTCAATTTCCAAACCATTTTTTTGATATTTTTTTATTTCTTAACTGTAAGAGTGAAAATGGGAAAGACAAAAGTGATGGTCAGTGGTCGCAATTTAGGAAAGCCATTGGAGAAAGGAAAGTTTCCCTGTTCAGTCTGTGGGAAGGAAGCTGGGAGCAACTCGTTGTCCAGAAGTTTTGCTACCTTGGTGACATCCTTGGAGCCGAGGGGGGAGCTGGTGCTACAGTGTTACAGCAAGGGTTAACAGTGGATGGAGTAAGTTCAGGGAGCTAATGCCATTGTTAACCAGCAGAGCTCTGCCATTACCTACCAAAGGTAGAGTCTACCAGGCATGATGTGTACGTAGCACAGTTATGTATGGCAGTGAAACTTGGCCAGTGAAAGCTGAAGGTGTCAGCCGCATGGAGCGGAATGACATGAGAATGATAAGTTGGATGTGCAACATAAGTCTGAAGGACAGGCTCAGTTCAAATGAACTCAGAAGGAGATTGAATCTGGACAGTATTGGCAGCTGTATGCAGAATTGGAGGCTTCGTTGGTTTGGTCATGTGGAGAGAATGGACAAGATTGCTTGGGGAAGTAGATGCAGAACAATCAAGGTGACAGGAACCACTGGCAGAGGAAGACTGAAGAAAACATGGGAGGAAGTGATAAGGATGGATGTCAAACAAAAAGGTGTCAGCAGAAACCTGATGAAGGATAGGCTAACTTGGAAGTCGGTTTCAAGAAAGCGTCCAACAAATGCTAGAATGTAAAACGGACGTTAAACCAAATATGATGATGATGATGATGATGATGATGATGATGATGATGATGATGATGTGATGTTCACCTTTTGACCTTTTTTTGAATATTGGTCAAAAAGATGACATAAAATTGTCTTGCTGTAGAGTTGTTTACATCGAGAATTTACTATAATTCTGTTGCCCAAGGCATTTTGTTTAAAACATTTTAGCATTAATTTTATCTTTTCCCTCAATGACGTTTTTGTGCGCATTTAAGATGCCCATATTCTTGTTTTGAGGATTCACGTTCATCAAACCAGATTTTTTGACTGTTGATTAATTTAACAGCCATTCAATTTTTGCAGAAATGTCGAATAGTGTACCAGACATGTCTGCAGAAATGTTAAGAAGAAACATGTCAAGTTTGACTTTTTTTTGCCAAAAATCTATCATTTTTATCTTGACTGTGACGTTATGTATACAACAGGCTCAGCTTTGGCATCATTTTTTTCAGAAGAGCTTGTGATAAGTGAGATAATTATTAGTCAAAACCGCTATTCCAGTTGCTGTTTAATCACCCCCGTCAAGCTTCTGGTTCCAGTGATAGCTTTGTGTTTGCAGTTCTTTGAACATTGCTTGCATAATCATGCTAAATAAAGAGTTTTTCTGACAGAACGAACCAGTTGACCCATTGTAGGAACATCCGGATTAAATGAGTGCGACAGAGCTCAAAGCATGGACCGCTACAACTCATGTTAACAAGTATTGGTAAACAAAAATTGGGAGATTATGATGGATCAGCCGTTGTGATCCTTTATTACTGTCGCTCCTTGCCCCTTTTCTACTGAAATCTGTGAAGGAGATAATGGATCATTCATTGTTCGTAAACGGGTCAATCAGAGTTCGGCAGAGGTCACATCAACCCGTCAATATTGTTAATTTTGCAAGATCATGCAGCTTACTATCCGACCATTTGTAAACTGATTTGAAAATCTTACAACACTTGATATTCGCGCCTTGCAAACGCAGCTGTTTATTTATCAAGAGAATTAAAATCAACAAAAATTTCCCAATGCTTTGTGAGGACCCATTAAATTCAGGTATTATTTTAACGATTAGTTCTGCATTGGATGAGCTACCGTTTGTTGCAGGTGTGTTTATTGCTAGGATGATCAGAGATTTCTTTAAATATAATATATAGTTCACTTGCATATTTAAACTGCTAATTTTGTGTCCCAGAAAAAAAGAGATTGTCTTTGAGGGTATATTTATGCCAGTTGAAATTTAGAATATTTTTTTTATGTGGCAAGCCCGTAGAATCATGGTTAATTCCAAGTATATAGCTTTATATACTATATAGCTACATAGGTTTGGCATTCCATATTTAGTTGTAGAAAAGTGAAAAATATGTGCACTCAACTGGGTCCGAATTATTTGCTATGGTTATCATAACTGCACGCGCCAACAGCCATCGGGGCTATTTTCTCTCTCGACTTAATTATTTCGCAACCATATATTTATCACAGTCATGAATTGGCCGCCCTGAGGTTTTTGTTGTTGTTGTTGTTGTTTTTTGTTTTTTGTTTTTTGTTTCAACGTCATTTCCCCCAGTAACTGGGGCCCAGACGTTACCCTTCTCGTGGACTTGGATTTGGCAGTTAGGAATTTTTTGGCCGGATGCCCTTCATGACGCCAACCATTGGCTTTTTCTGTTGTGAATTTCCAAGTCGCCCCATGGGGAATCGAACCCGGAATTCTTGGTTATGGTGCAGTTGCACTAACCATTAAGCCACGGCTCCTCAATTGGCTGCCCTGTTGATCATATAAAATATCGCTAATGCGTACGGTGAGCCGAACTTTGAAGTAACCTTGACCTATTAATTGGTAGATTTCTGGACACATTAAAGTTTACCTGATTTTTACGATTTATGTCGTCTTTTAAATTGTTTGGTAAGCATACATCATCAGATATTTGTTAATTTCACGCACAACCATTGTAAGCAAATAAACATGTCGGCTGTATCCAGACCAGTTAAAACATTTTTCTCGTAAAGAAGCAATTTAGATATGGGGACTTACGGATCATCATCAAAACCCCGTTCTTATGTGTGCAAGGTGGTTATTACATGGTTAATTTCTACTGAATTTAAGTTTTTAATCTAGTCGATGGTAGATTTTATCGACTTGTGATGTTATTAACGCTCTGTGAAATCATCTGTTGTTTAGTTTAGTTATCGAGTCTTTCAGTGTTTTTCTGAGTTTTTCTCTGTGTGATTGTGAGTATTTTTATAGTTGTGTAATATATGTACATTTTAATTTAGCTTACCATAACTTTTGATACAATTTACAAAAGGAGTGATAACTTACTGTCATGTTACTGTTTTCTATCTTTCGCCAGGACCCAAACTGGTATACTGCCAAAAAATTGTCCGATGGCAAAGTCGGCCTTATTCCTGGCAGCTACGTTCAGAAGAGGGGGGCCATGACATTGCACGCTATGCCGTAAGTTCAACAGAAATACCAAGCTCAAAATATCAAGTAGTGTTTTCATTAGACGATACTGTTGTGGTGGTATGCTTTGAAATATAGATCGTTGACGGCTCTCTGAATTTATGACGACTTGACGCTTCTCAGGTTTTTTTTAGGTTTTTCCTGGGTTTTTGATGTTGTTGCTATTGTTATTGTTGTTCCACCGCTTTTTATATACGACATTAGCCCCCTTTGATACCCCGTATCTGTTTTACATGGTAAAATGAACATGTCGCGTTTCGTGTCAGTGAAGGTGCATTTCTCCCTGTATAATACTCTTAATTTTGTCATTATATTGGTTGATAATCACAGTCTTTTGCAGTCAGTTTTGTGAGCTGTGGCTCACACCTGTTTAAAAGTAAATTTATTACAAAAAGTGGAAAATTACAGGAATACTTTGCCCACGAAATGAGACTGTGACCGCTAAGGTATTTTATGTTTTAGAGTTTTTGAATTGATTAGGTAACCTTTTGTTTGTTTGTAGCATTATAGTTTTGAGCTATTTTCGCTCTATTTTCGGTTATTAATGTTGGCATGTTTCAGGAAAGGCTAACTGCATAGAAGAAAACCTATGGGTTTTTTTGAATTGCTGACAATGTTCAGTACTAACTGATTAATTATTTAAGATTTATTTTTAACCCATGCAGTTTTTGGACCGAGAAAGGACATTAACTGTGCAGTACACATCCCAAGTGGACTCTGATACGTTTTTATACTGTCCCTGCCCTTCTATTGTTAGACTATTATACTGTTATACTTCGTAACATTAAATGCTGGACACTTGCGCCATCGAATTAAGACGAAAAGGTCGAGTACCAAACAAAGAGAAAAATTATGTCAGAATACGGACAGGTACCTTTTAAGGCCAAAAAAAAATCCAAGTTACGGAAAAGGATAAGAAATTCATATTGGCTACTCCAAGTGAAGAAAGAAAAATGAAAGAAGTTTAAAAATTTGAACACGAGCAAAAAAATTTTAGTGTCAATATATTTTTAAAATGTTAACCTGTTTTTATCTTTCGGTTAGTTTCTGTCTGGCCTGTATTATTTTAGGTCTACGTCATTCAACAGCAGCGTTAACTTGAATATTGCTGCCATGGCCACCGCAGCACTACCATCAACTGTTGACCTAAACTATACTGAGAGTTTAATTTCTTATTAACCTATTTGGTGAATTCACTCTACGAATGTTTTTTTATTCACCACTGTAACCATCAGTAACTCTGTACTTTCTTTCAGCTTTTATGGTAGCAGAACCTCTACTCCCTTACCTCACCACTTTTTCTTTCACGGTATATTTGTGTTTATGTTTATATAGTAGCTTCAAAAGTATGGGTGATAAGGTAATGATTTCTGTTCATGTTCTTGTTTTCTTGTTTCTTGTGACAAAAACTTAACTAATTTTTGTTTGTAGATGGTACTTCGGCAAAATTAGCAGAGATCGTGCGGAAGAACTCCTCGTGCCACGGGACCAAGGGTTATTCTTAGTCCGAGAAAGTACAAATTTCCCTGGAGACTACGCACTTTGTGTTTGCAGGTAATTTTCAACTCAACAAATTTTTTAACCTTGTACCTTGCTGCTATATTATTTCAGAAAAAGGCGACAAGCAAATTCTGTCATGTTATGGACCCACGGGTAATTTTAATTTGTATTTTAATATTGAACATTACTTAGTTGAGAATAGTTAACATGATCATGTTCTTTTTTGGAAGTTAGTGTTTAAGGCAAACACTCAATATTTTTTTATGTTTTGTGTTAGGCTCTACCATCTTGGCATTAAAAACTTTTCACTAGTCAGAAAATGTACTATATGGATATGTGTATGCATACAGACAAACATACATACAACTATACATAGATATACATAATACTGATTGCTCCGTTTTGTCAGATGATATAGGTCCTATTGTTTATTTTTTTATGAGCTTCCTTCACTTTATGCTGCCCATGTTTTCTGAAGTGGGGTTACAAACGAACAGCAGACTTGCTTTGGAATGGCCCTAAGTAAGCTTAACGTACCCCCATTTGACAACTGAATTCATCAACAGGTTTTACACTAAGAAAACCTTATCTCAGCAGATTAGTCACTGCAATTTCGTGCATCCTGCGTAAGCCTAGCATGCTCAATAGACCACGACTCCAACTTTTTGCACCACTCCATTATAGTATCTTTCAAACCATGTAATTTTTCCTGTCTTTACCAACTGCCAAGTTTTATTACCCCCAGCAAAGAAGCTATGTTTTAGCCTGCGTTTTTCTGTTTATCTGTTTTTAGTTGCTTGATTTGGCTGCCCGTATTTGTGTCAGTTCGTGTGGAAAATTACTCCAAAAGTTATGAAGGAATATGGATGATTTTTTAAAAATGTTGATAATATAAAAATATAGTAGATAGAATTAAATATTGGTGTTCATCGGCAAAACTGACAGGATTTTATTGTAGTTTATGCATGATTCCACATTTGGATACAAATTTCGCTATTTTAATACAATCCGGTATGGCTCAATTGGGAAAGCATCAGAATGGAGACTGAAGGTTCATCGTTCCACCCCTGATCTCGTCAGTGTTTTATTGTTGTTTATTGGTTGAGTGCTTTTCTAGTTTTATGAGGGTTTTTATCACAACGTGTAGTCGTTCAATCTTTTATGAGGTTTGTATGGGGGCATTGCCCGTTTCGATGTGTCATAAAGTTGATGATTATGGTTTCAATACTGGACCATCAATTTGGGGTATATTTCTCATGCATTTCAGTTAAAACCCTACAAGGCACTTTTAAATGTTGAGGATAACGCATGTTTTCTGATAAATGCATTAAGGCAGCCAAGACTTATGCTTAGCTTATAGCCACTTTAATTTTCTTTGTCACATCTCGATCTGACCATAACCTCATCTCTAACGTCTGATAATGCCACATCAGCCTTTTGTACACGCACACGTACTTTGTACCAAAGAACCACCTCTTGATATTAAACTCCCAGGATATGCTAGCATACCCACAGCGCTTAATTTAGATCCATTTGTGATTATGTTAGGGACTATATCAAGTCTACTAAGTGATATAGGAAACATCGCCTTGGTTTTCTGTAGATCATTTGTGAGACATACTTAAAGCAACATAGACTAAATTAAATCTTTCCATGAAAAACTGTGCAGGTTTCCGAGTAAAAGCAGCGAAAATTCTATTGCCAGGATATCAAATTTTTGGTACTATTACTTAAAAGTTCGTATATCTAGTAAACAAATTTGCCGAGTTAAATACTTTACCAGTTATTTTGACGCGAAGGCTTATGTTGGACACCTGGGAAGCTTCTGTAAGCACAATAGTAAGATATATGAAAAGGAAGGAGATGGAATATTGTCTGGCTTAAAACGACTATCGGCTGAGGTGTTGTCTGAGACTGATCCGTTGTTGATTGATATAATTTATGAAAGGACCGAGGACATTTATATGTATGTATTATATTTGTATGTATTATGTATGTATGTATATCTATTCATGTGTGCTTGTCTATTAGTTGAGGAAGACTGGCGTGACCCAAAGATAAAAAACACCCTGTAAAGGTAAAGCAAACCTTCCGTCTATGAATTGATCCGCGTTAGCATCTTACATATGGAACTCGGTTCACCAGTACAAGTTGTGGTTAATTAGATAAAGAGTGGGCCGTATGCCACAAAAGTAGGATGTTGTACTGTGCAGGTCATACAATAGCTCAAGTAACTTGAAAAAAACTTGAAAAGAAGAAATAGCGAAGAAAACTGATGGAAAACGCTCCAGGGAGTCAGAATTTTAACTTAGCGTGAACACTGCCATTACTCTTTTTGACAACCCTGACACCTACTGGCGTTACTTCTATGTCAATTAAGGGTATTAGCCTTTCTATGGGTAGTATTAGAAATGGAACTAAAAAAGAGGAGACCGTAGCGAATTATGTGCTTTTTTTTCTCAAGAAATTTGGCCAAGAGGGAACACATGAGCCATCAGATTGAAGAATTGATTCAAAGATTTCACTTATGTCAAAGACAGTTTTTGTAATTATACATTGTTTTTAACCGTAAATACCGTATTTTTATTTTGAGTAGCGCTGTTTTTCATTGTTATGCAAGCTCATGCTCCAACTTTAATTTCCAAAGTGAAGTCTGACCAAAAGTTAACCAAAGTACTGTTAACAATAGCAATATTATCGATAAAAATGCAGTTAAGTTCGTTGGTGTGGAGTGTTATGTTACCACAGCAACAAGATCTGTTCATATAAGTTAATTTTCACTGATTTGATAAATTGTTAATGACTGAATTTTACTTTTACTAATTACCACTAGACGTCGTGGAATAATTTATACGTTTTTATTGTTGCTACTAATTACTACCATTGAAACAAAATGTAATTTCAAATCAGTTTTTGGAATTGCTCCCAGCAATTTCACAAGTTATCCAATTTTGGTTGGCATATAACGAGTGGGTGTTAAAATAATCAACTATCGTGTAAGGTAGTAACTATGAAACCGATGCCTAGTGTAACATTTGGAAGGTCTGCAAAGGAAAATTACCAAAGTGTTTTCCAAAGAAAACGCTCCACGTTTGAAACTAAAAATTCATTTTTGTGTGGTAGGGCTTTTAAACTAGAAAAAAAGTCACAACTGATAACTTTAGCCCACAAATATGAAAATCTCTTCGGGATGTAAACAAGAGGTTAACCAGGTGAATGTAGAATTTTCAAATTTGGGAGAATATTTAATGTGGGCGTCATACCTATTGATTCATTGTATAATTTTTCTTTCCGTTGTAGTCCCCAAAAGAAGGTAGAACATTACCGAGTTATTATTACACCAGCGGGAAAATTGACGGTCGACAAGGAGGATTTTTTTGACAATTTGATAGATTTAGTAGAGGTATTTAATTATTTTCAATGTTTCTTGATTTGCGAATTTCTATCTTTTTAATATTTATTTATTTATTTGTTTATTTATTTTTTAATTAATTTATTTATTAATTATTTATTTGTTTATTTATTATTTATTAATTTATTTATTATTTATTAATTTATTTGTTTATTTGTTTATTTATTTTTTAATTAATTTATTTATTAATTATTTATTTGTTTATTTATTATTTATTAATTTATTTATTATTTATTAATTTATTTGTTTATTTGTTTATTTATTTTTTAATTAATTTATTTATTAATTATTTATTTGTTTATTTATTATTTATTAATTTATTTATTATTTATTAATTTATTTGTTTGTTTATTTATATATGTATGTATTAGAAATCTTTTTGCAGTATGTAAACAATTCTGTTACACTGCTATTAATATGCGTCCAGTAGTAACATTAGCTTTTATGGAAATACTTTTCTGAAAAGGATTATCAAGGTGTCACCAATTGTAAATTGTTTGATGGAATTAGATGAACGATTTCAAGCACGAGAGTTTTTCATGATTGTTGTTTTGTGGTGAATATTATATATTTTTAAGCTCATTTTTGCGTCCTTAAGTAGAGGGCGACGTTTATTTCAAGCTAAACATTTTGTAATTGATAAAATTAACTAAACAATATCTAATTGCTGTTTTCGCCCAAAAGATGAAATGCTTCAGCTGTTGGTAGAAACGGATTCTGTTATTTTTATCTCTTCCACAATATGAAGCTGATCTTTTAACAAAAAAGACCTACTTGAACACGGGGTTCCTTAAAAATTCTTCANTATTTATATATGTATGTATTAGAAATCTTTTTGCAGTATGTAAACAATTCTGTTACACTGCTATTAATATGCGTCCAGTAGTAACATTAGCTTTTATGGAAATACTTTTCTGAAAAGGATTATCAAGGTGTCACCAATTGTAAATTGTTTGATGGAATTAGATGAACGATTTCAAGCACGAGAGTTTTTCATGATTGTTGTTTTGTGGTGAATATTATATATTTTTAAGCTCATTTTTGCGTCCTTAAGTAGAGGGCGACGTTTATTTCAAGCTAAACATTTTGTAATTGATAAAATTAACTAAACAATATCTAATTGCTGTTTTCGCCCAAAAGATGAAATGCTTCAGCTGTTGGTAGAAACGGATTCTGTTATTTTTATCTCTTCCACAATATGAAGCTGATCTTTTAACAAAAAAGACCTACTTGAACACGGGGTTCCTTAAAAATTCTTCATTTTGTGAACTAATTGGAAGCCATTGATGTTAGTATATTTATCATGTCATGCGTCGTAAGCTTTTTTGAGCTGCGTTTCGAGAGATACCTCTCATCATCTGGCTCGAGCCTGACGGCGGGAGAAGTATCTCTCAGAATATGCTCAAGACTCATGATGACATAAGTAATCTACATCAAGCCGTTCCATCTTTGAAACAATAAATTAACTTCTGTTCGTTACTTCTCTTCGTTAACAAATATTCTATTTACGGTATAGATGAAGCATAAAAGAATAACCTGAGCAATTGTGCATTGTTTTGTATCTCCTCTATCTTACCGCATACCCAACACCGCTTTTTAT
The DNA here is from genome assembly GCA_003991215.1 of Morbakka virulenta. Classification (NCBI taxonomy): domain Eukaryota; kingdom Metazoa; phylum Cnidaria; class Cubozoa; order Carybdeida; family Carukiidae; genus Morbakka; species Morbakka virulenta. The sequence continues at coordinate 2,686,416 of RDPX01000055.1, forward strand.
GCTGCGTCGTTTATTTGAGGGAATACGGTATACAGTCAGTATCTTCGAAAGCACTGATGAAATGAAGAAGCCTTAATGTTATTATGTCATTAGAGGCTTTGGAGATTTAAAAGCGAATTGATTTAGATGTTTTAAACGTTGATTGTACTTAAAACTATATAACTATATATATATATATATATATATATATATATATATAAATCCAGTATAGTATACAAAATAACTAGACAAATTTAGCAGTTACTACTAGTTTCATGTTTTCTTAACA
>RDPX01000055.1:2686707-2704011 GCA_003991215.1 Morbakka virulenta
CGTTTCTCCCCTTTCCCCTCCCCCTCCTTTCCCTCTTTTTTTTTTTTTTTTTTTTTTTTTTTTCGTTTTCATTTTTCATATCCTTGAGTTCAGAGCTTCTTGGTCATTCACTTCCTGAGGCTTTTGGATTTGCCTCGAGTATTTTCTGTCGCCGGAATGTGGAATCTCTTGCTCCCCCGACCAGTGCTTCAGCCGGTATTTTTTTGGAGTGACTTGTGACCATCGTTTTTTTAAAGTCGATTTTTGTGCTGCTTTGGTTATTTTTTTAGGCTAAAATAATTTTTAAAACCTACGTACCGTTGTTTTCTCCCTCAAATGTTAATTAACTAAAACTACTTCATTGAGGATAACATTTCTCTTAAAAATTGCGAGAAACTGGCTTTGGATTAATTCATCTGTTAACCAGCGGTACCCATTCCTTGTCATTTGCAGATTATCAGATTACATTTATCATATCAGTGAAAGAAAGTGTAAGTAACCATTGACCTCCCTTCACCGTTTTTTCTTGATGGCGGGTCAGATGACGTCGAACAGTGTTTGTTAACATGTATGCTAGTTATGTAAATAGGTACAGTGTCAAATGCTTAACCCTTGCAGATACGGTTAGGGATAGTACTGGAAATTTATGAAGACGATTGAGGTAATTGATTATTTCTTTGCGCAAGGAATATAATGATTGGGGATAGTATTGCAAATATACCAAAACGAGGGGTTTTGCGAACTCGAAAGTGGGGGCACAGCTTACGTGCCTAAATATTCGGCAGCTTTCACCTGAAGTTTTATGTCTTAATTTTTTCAGCGTTTTCTAACGATGTAATATCGTTTTGTCCTTTCTATTGCAGAAGGTTGGGTTATAAATCACTGGGATTTAAAACTAGAACATGTTATTGGAGGTGGAGAGTTCGGAGGTAATTAGTAAAGCTGTACTGTTACCCGCAAGTCTATTTATTTTAAATCTCCTTGTCTTAAGCCACAACTGCTATCGAGCAACTCAACATTTTAGATATCCAGTAATACGGACAAGCATGTGTAAAAAGAGGCTCGTGTGATGATGATTTTTTTCAAAGTTTCCCTGAAGTTTAATAGTACTGATTTTTCGTCGTCCACTTGCTGTTTTTCGCAGGGGGATACTTTAGAAAACCAGATTATGACATAGGGTGAAAAGGTTTGGGAGTGGCCTACATGAATATGGTTGAAAGTAAACATGAAATGGCAGAAAGTATTCTATTTGGGGTTACTAAGCCGCCTTTCTTCGATTAAAATACAAATCCTGCCCTCCGTCATCCCACATTACTGCAAAGTTGTTACTATCTGTGTTTTCCGGAGGGTGTTTTTATTGTCAGCGTTAACAAGTGTTGTTAAAGGTAATATTTAAGCTTAATTTATAGTGTTAAGGATACTTACTACACACGGGAGCATTAACAACCTTGAATTTTGCAGCTCCCAGACGCCTACAGATACGTCTTTATCGATTTTGTGGCGAAGCGTATTCCTTTCTTCACGTAGTCGGGTAACCTTGGTTTTTTCATTTGCATGAGTCCTCTCAGTGACGTATCCAGCGGCATTTTGATACCAGTGTTCCAGTGTGTGTGCCCAATTTCTGACGCTTAAAAGGAACCTAAAATTCAATGTTCGTCTCATTTTTCCTTTTAGTAAAGAATGAACTATCAGACGAAGAATATTATACTCTGATTGAAATGCACTCTAATACGAAGAAACGGTGCATTGAAAGCTGCTTAATTATGCCTTACATTTAGTTGATCTTCTGTTATATTTTGTTTCGATATGATCGTTCTGTGGTTGTTTTGCCTAATTCGAGTTGTTAATGTGGGAAAACGTTGGCATAGTTTTCACACATCTTATATATAAAGCGCTAATGTATGTATGTCTGTTTTTTTGTTTGTCTATCTATCTGTCGGTCGGTCGGTCTGTGTGTTCAGCATTGGCGTCCAAACGTGTGGACCGGGCTCAGGCCTACCGAAAGTGACGTCACTAAACCGGAAGTAACGGAGGGCCAAATATGCATTTTGAAGACATTTAGCTGACTATAAGAGGCACAGCATTTGTCCGATCGACACCAAACTTGGACGAAACCTCCATGGGAACGCAGGGGAGAAAATAGGGGCACAGCAAGTGACGTCATGAAACAGGAAGGGACGTCATGAAACAGGAAGTGACCTTTCTGGACAAGAAGTAGAGTTTTTTTCCAGTCATAGAGACCTACGATCGCAGCGAAATTTTGCGTGAGGCTACAGCTCTGCCAAAAGGAAATGACCTTATAAAGCTGGAAGGTGGGCCGTTTAGCATTGCAAAGCTCCGATTTCGACAAAGCTTGACAAGAGGCTATAGGAATTCCTAATGAAAACAGTGAGAGGACTGAAAAAGAACCGAAAAAAAAGTTATCCAAAAGTTGGTACAAAAACAAACACAAGGAAATACCCGGGCGAAGCCGGGTACTCTGCTAGTCTCCATATAAAGGTCAAAAGTAATATCTTTGCCAGCCCAAAGAGAAAAAAAACATTGAAATACTTATTTTTTTACTTACCGCATACCAATGAGAAAGCGTTGTCGGCCAGCTTACAACCCATTTACTTTTCTTTACTGCTTACATCGCGATCTCTATATTATTTTCCGGAGCATATGTACCATGACATTATTGGCTGAACATACTTTTACACTGTTTTTGCTGTGTTTTCACAGAGGTGTACCAAGGCGAATTTGGTGGGAAAATTGTGGCGGTTAAAAAGCTTAAAGATGATTCTAAAGCTGTTCAAGCTTTCTTAACAGAAGCATCAGTTATGACGTAAGTACCTTATATATTAATTGAAACACTTTTTTGCATTTACCGTAAATGCCTGTTTCAGCGCCCTGGATGTTGATTTGAAAATTCACATATGGAGTAAGAGGAGCGGGGAGGGGGAAGGTTTAACCGAGAGAGGCGCTTTGATGAAATGTTTTTTATCTCGAGTAATAAGTACCGAAAAAAGAGGACACGAATTTCCTTTTAAGAGACCAAAGCAATACAGGACATAAATAAAGATATATTGACCTGGAAGATTTTCTTTATGATAAAATATATGTAAAAATGGCGGTGCTTAAAATGTCATAGATTTTTACAGTCTACATGATCATTATTATCAGTGTCTTCTTCAAACAAAATGTGACACGCGTCCTCTATATCCGATTAGCTAACTCCTGGTTTTCTGTTAAATGGATTTTTATTGCTGTCTTCTACATTTAATACCTCCATTTGTGCTCTTAACTTGTCTCTACCAGTAGCACTTCGGTCACGTTCTTTAAAACAATATATAAGATAGTTTGTACCACCAATGAAAAGGTTAGTTGCGCGGAACTTGAATGAATATTCTGTTTCTACCTATTTCTATTTACCTATTTACCTATTTATTTTTATTTATATTTATATTTATATTATTTTATATTTTATATTTATATTTTATATTTTATTTATATTCTATTTATTTACCTATTTCTATTTCTGTTTCTACCTGTTTCTACCTTTTTTTTTGTTTTAACCTGTGTGCCTTCTTCAGGTAACCACTTGTCATACAGCTCACCACACATACTTTATTCCAGGACAGGTCTGATGCTTGGATGCATTTTGTACAGCCACCCGTCTTTAATTCAGAGAAGTAATACCAGTGCTTTCCATGTGACACTGATAAGGGTCGCATGGGTTGAATAGTTTTTGTGTAATCTACTATCAATTTGTATATTATAGTGAAAGGTGACAAGTTACTAATATTAGAACTTACAGCTGGGTTTGAAACCAATATAGAAAGTAACTTGAACAGTTATTATCCGATTTATCAAGAAAATTTTGAGTGTATTGTGTAAACGTGAGCCTCGGAACTCTAGGTGTGTTTGGGGAAAATAGCTTGATTGTTTCAAAACTAAAGTCCCTCGATTTCAATGACGAAACTGTTAAATTTATCATCAAAAGATCGATAAACATTTGTATATGAGAAACAAAGAATGGACAATCACAGAATTATTAATCTGGTAACCAACTGATACATCGTCTCTCAGTGATATGCCCAAATGATCACTTCAGAGGATGTACCACAACTAGGCTTCACTGTGGTATTTCTTGTCTTTCTGTTTCCAGCCCTCTACATCCAGTGACAGCTCAATTGTGTTGCAGCCTGTATTGAGTAGATCAATTTCATTGTAAATTTTTCTAGATCGTTAATTTACAAATAAAATCATGTGACGTTTTTAAAAAAAAGTTATTATTATTATTATTATTGAGTGGTGGAGCAATACGAGCCCATGGGGGACTCAGGGGTAGAAACCCCAGCAAACCCATCCGACTACCAGCCCGATAAGGGTAAACTGGGTGCATGCATCACACCCAAGTGTGTGCGATATTGATGTACATAAAAAAAACAGCACATGACCTTGCAGTTGGGGCCTGTTTAGGTTTCCCAGTTTAGGTGACCCATTCTGCTTAAAACGGTCTCCGTAGCGAGGCTTCACCCAAGACCTTAGGACTAAGTAACAAAGTAAGAACTCGGTACTCAGCCCTTCAGANAAAAGATCGATAAACATTTGTATATGAGAAACAAAGAATGGACAATCACAGAATTATTAATCTGGTAACCAACTGATACATCGTCTCTCAGTGATATGCCCAAATGATCACTTCAGAGGATGTACCACAACTAGGCTTCACTGTGGTATTTCTTGTCTTTCTGTTTCCAGCCCTCTACATCCAGTGACAGCTCAATTGTGTTGCAGCCTGTATTGAGTAGATCAATTTCATTGTAAATTTTCTAGATCGTTAATTTACAAATAAAATCATGTGACGTTTTTAAAAAAAAGTTATTATTATTATTATTATTATTATTATTATTTGATAATTTTTCAACAGGTGCATTATATCAGTTTACATAACTGTTTTTCATATAACTTCTGAGTATAAAAATAAATAAATAAGTATAATACAATTAAAATAATAAAAACAGGCAAATAATTTACAAATAAATACAAGTTTTGATATCAGTGGTTAAAAGTTAAGCGAGTGAAAATTCGTCAAGATGTGCCTAGAAAAATTATGATCATCTGAACAGGTTTACGAATTCAGTAATAGGTCCAACTTTTTACAGAAAGAACCACAGTTAGATTCTGTTCTGATAGCTAGTGGTAACTCATTATGAACTACTACCCCATTGTAATAAAAATACTTTTTAGTACTTTCTACTTTCACTTTAGGCACTTTAAAAAGTGTATTATTGTTTCTGGTTCCTTTGTACCTTTGCACCTTTACCCCTTTGCCCCTTTACCCCTTTGCCCTTTGTCCCATTGTACCTTTGTCCTTTATTAATTAACAGCACTTGACTTTGGAATTCTTGGTTCCAGTATAACTTACTTTTTTTTAACTTTGTTTACTTTAAGAACATTAAAGCACAAGAATTTAGTAGAGTTAATCGGTATCTGTTTTAAAGACAAACAAGTACACATAGTTACGGAATTCTGCGAAAAGGTAAGTGATCAAAGATAGCTGTAAATGGACAGCCGGCTATGTTCATGCGTATATTCAATACGTAGTATAAATGTAGGTTGCTGATTTGGTATCTAAAAGTACGTGGTCCGTCTGTAATGCAGATGGAGGGGGGTGTGGGTAAGCTTCAGCGGTGGTAACGCCAATGAAAATACAATTTCATACAGACATGTCATCAAGGTTAAACTGACTATTTTTAATAAGCAACACAATTTTAAAATACTTCTGACAAATTATCTTTGGGTTCCAAGCAAAGCCACATGTAACTCTTACGTTCGATGTGTATATGCTAAAATTGTTGAAATTTTAGAACCGAGATAGACTTAACGTCAAAAGATTAGACTGTTAATTTGCTGAAGAAAAGCATGTGTACTGGGATTAATAACCATTGACATTCTGTGTCAGTAAATGAGAATGACTTTCTCTTCGGAAAGAGATGCAGTTACACGCTTTTCTTTTTATAAGAACAGCTTCTGTAAGAATACCAGGGTGAGAATTGCCTAATTTGTAAGAATATCTTAAGAATATTGCAGGGTGAGTTTCATAAAAATAAAATGTTAGTAAAACAGAAATATTATAGCAATTGAAATAAGACAAGTCTGAAATCTTTCTGAACATACTTCATGATATATATCGGGTGTCCAAAAAGAAACTACACATTTTTTTAAAACTTTAAAATGTAGTAAAATAGGAATTAAAAAAAATTTTTTTATTCCTCTATGTTTGATTCACTTTGTGAAGCCAAAATACCCGAGAGTTTTTTTTTCGTCACTGGGGTAGCCATCACACTGATACTTAACACTTCTCTTGCACTTGTCTCCACGAGAAAAGAATTTTCTCATAACAAAACATACACTTTCAACAACGTCATCGAATAGAATGTCGCGTTCGAATGTTGACGTTCGAATTGTGACGTTGTGATTCTTCAATGAATTTTCAAGCTGTTTGGAAAAAATAAAAATAAAAATATAAGAATATATTAAGAATATTTCAGACTTATATTTTGTCAAGTCATAAGAATACTTCACCCTCAACGAAGTTTTACTATTCTTATAGAAAGAAAAGCGTGTATGCGAATTTATAAGGAGGCGATTGTTTAATACAACAGATGAGTTATTCGAGTTAGATATTGTAAACAAAGAAATTAATAAAATAAAATTTCACAAGTAAATGAAACTTCCATCAACGGCGGGTTTTCTTTGGCTGAACCAACGCCAAAGAGTGCGGTTTTATTTTGTAAACTTTTACAATGCAGCTTTTGTACATTGGGTTTTCGTTAACTCTGTACTGTATTAAATTCACATGCGCATAACATTCGTGAAATTCACTTGATTGAAAGTTGGTACAATAAAGCTGAGGAAAAAAGAAGTTTTTTATTATCTGGTGCATCCGCTTTCAAAAGAAGGATAACTAAACGTGAGATAAAGGGGATGCTGGTCTTACAATATAGACTAACACAAATTTATTATTCGCATTTAATAAAGCTTTGGTAAAGAACCCGTGATGCTGGAAATGTTTGTTGAAAATTAAAAGGTGTTATGTTAAACTGGAAAGTTTGCATTGTTTTTATACATATATTTTTAATGGCCTCCAAAAGAGAAAAAGGAATAAATTGCAATAGTTCAGAGGAAAAGGAAGGAAACAGAGCTGGTCTCACATGAATACAGGGCTTATACAGTAATCAAAGCGTAATTAGCAGTTTGACAATAAAATTCGTTTTCAAAGGTGCTGTATTCACTGCATTGTGTAATAATTAAGACGAAGCGATGATGATGAAGAAGACAACGATGGCGTCATTGATTTTTGTGGTCGCATCTCCGTTTGTTTGCCCTGGAGCTGGTTTGGGAAGGTCTAAAGAAATACAGCTCGTATTAACCTTCCTAAGAAGTGTATTTTCAGAATTGCAACTGTCAGCCCTTTTTGTCGCTTATTTTTTACCGTGAGTACCATAATTACATTTCGGAATACATTCCTGACATTGCCCCTCTTCTTTTCGTAACCCCCGGATCATTAAGGCGGTTTAATTTTGGTTTATAATTGAGTTTTTCTTTAATGTGCCCATTAAATTGCTTTTTATAGTTTACCAGTATGTGTTTTACATCACTATAAAAATATCTTTATTTGTAGCTTCTCTTCTTTTACGGTGCCCGTTACAGGCTATTGGACAACATAACGGACCGTCAGGTTTCTTTACTTGACCGTATTTTAGGTCATCTTGGCCTTCCTTATGTGTTGTTGGTAACAATTATTTTTAGGGTGATAAAAGTTATGATAAAGTTATGACTTTCAGATTTTATCTTTAAAATTTTATATTAGTTCATTTGTAAATATAGTATTACTATGCAGGCCGAACAAATTGACGCTTGTGCCTGTTTACACAAGGGGTTCACTGGATTTACATTTAAAATGATATATTTTTAAATCGTAGTGTTTTACCCGTAAAACCATCCTTATAATTTTTAAGGGAATTTCGACGAAGACCAGGTGTTTTTTTTAACTTTAAGGCAAGAGATATGCTTATCAATTTATTTGTTTGTTTGTTGTTGTTTTTACAGAGGAGTTTAGTTGATTATCTACGATCAAGGGGAAGGTCAGTCATCACGCTAGACGATCAAAGGAGTTTCAGCATGTTAGTGTCACGTTCAATAAATAGTTTTGAATTTTTCATACTGTCCTATGCTTCAAATTTGTACCACCAGTTGAATGTCTATCAAAAGTTATGGGAAGATCAATAGATTTCGAAGAAATACAAGGCACCAACATGTAGATATTTCCATATTTTATAGGGGTTATAAGGCAGTAATCTCATCCAGCTAAGAACCCACTTGGACCAGACACATTCACACACACACATATGCACTTACACTTGTCATTCAGTTTTTGGTGCGTGTATGCATGCTTGTTTGTGTTAGTGGGATGGGGGTTGTCCTCTACAAAGCCCTTTCCCTTTTAAATGATAAAAACGTCAAGTGAACCCAAACACTTTGAGAAAGATTATAAAGTCGAACTGGAAATGAAAGAAAATTTGGCTCAACTTAAAATGTTTCCTTGCCCAATTTTCAAGGGTTCTGTTAATATCCTTTTTAGGGCCAAACATTGTATTTCCAAATTGTTTTTAGCTTTAATCGCAGAAATACTGGTCAGAGTAATATTCCACTATTTACTGGGATATGGAGAGCAGGAAAATAACTGCATTCTGAGCACTTTAAAAATGCTTTGGAAGCTTTATTGTACACTGAATAGCCTTTATATGGTTTTTGAGTAGTTATTACATTAGATAAATTAAACGTATCGTTGTGTTAAGATGAAAACTGGAGGCAGATTCAGTTCGGCTGTAACTGGAGACTCAGCTTTGGTGGGCGATTGTTGTGACCACCTTGGACGATTGGCGCTGATAGCACCGCTGATTATCACATTTCATTTAGCTCCCAAAATATAGTTGATATTGGATCGTATTATTGCAGACACCTTTTAGGTTTTGTCTTAAATCTTGTATGTTTTTGTAAGTATTTCATTGCATTTGTGGTGTAAATAGCACCATGAGTTAATTGTAGTGTGCATTATTTCACCAAAGCATCATGAACACCTGGTAGATATAGTATTTTTTGTCTCCCATTGATTGACATTCCCATGCGTCATAATCAAGTGCGTGGGGTTTGGCGAGAATCTGTTATTAAAGCAACACGTGATATCGTGATTGGATCCCCTTCAGAGACCATCTCCTAAGAGTGAACCAGAACCAGTCAAAGTGGACCCCGGTTAAGGGCAATTTCCAGCCTCGGAGGTACCCGGTCTGCCCCAGATAATATCCACCTGGAATGGGTCCAACCAATAAGGTTTTTTTCCCCGCTACTTCTTCTTCTTCTTCTTCTTCTTCTTCTTCTTCTTCTTCTTCTTCTTCTTCTTCTACTACTACTACTACTACTACTACTACTACTACTACTACTACTACTACTACCACCACCACCACCACCACCACCACTACAACTACAACTACTATGCTACCACTAGCACAACAACTGCTATTATTTTTATTTTTATTATTATTTTTATTTATTATTATTATTATTATTATTATTGTTGTTGTTGTTGTTATGGGCTAAGTCCGACCCCAGTTGTTGGAAAAAGAAGACCAAGATCCGTGCAATATTTTTTTTGTTGGTCGTTGAACAGACATGTTTTTATCGGTTTATATTCCTTAAGAGGGATTGGCGGTACACCAAATTCCACAGGATGCTTTTAATCATGAGTAGTCCTTGTCTCTGTCTTTTGTATTTATGCTTTTTCACCACTTCTATTTACCACATGCCGCCCTGTTTCCTCCACAGCATTCGATATTGTTCCTAGTAGCCCAGAAACTCGGTCTATCTCTGAAACTTAACCGGCTGTTGTTCTGAAAGCCTATTGGACCGTGTCTTTTAGCAGACCATGTGTTCAGTTCTCCCAAATAAGCCACTAATTCTTGTTTTGGTACTCCACTCAACTAGTCTTTAACGGTAATAGCACTAAATAGCAGCAATATTTACGTATTTGGTCCAGTCCTTTCTGGCAGTAATAAGACGATGACAAGCCTACGCTGCTCAACTAGAAAACACATATTGGGCAAGAGATATTTCCCTGTAAGGCCCACTCCCCCTAGTGTCGTTGCTTGTGACATCATTATTACTCCTTATGTTGAGGTAGCACTGTAAGGTTGTGCAATAACCTTTTTTGTACCGTGGACATCATTACCAGTAGAGTTTATAAAGCTTAAAGATGTTCACTTTACCCTGAGACAGAATAGCCCATGCCGGATGGCAACCCGGTACTTCATAGTGTCAAGGAGGGATGACATGTATTACACCTTGCGTAAGTCTGACCGGGAGATGGTTGCAGCAGAAGGAAACTTGTTATCCCACCTCTGAACTCCACAGGCGGATGCAGTTTCACTGTATCCGGCTGTGTTGAAGAACCAGTTGGTTGAAGTTAAAAGAACAACAATTATAAATCAATTTTTATTAAACAAAGGTGTATTAATATGATAGACGCAGAAAAGGGAGCTTAATAGTCTGACAGATTGATCTGTCGCATTTCATTTAGATTTCACGGTACTTTGGGTCTTGTATGTGATACAATACTTCTTTACACATTTTGCTATTTTTTCCATAACACACAGAGATGTCGCTTGTGGTATGAGCTATCTAGAAAAAAGAGATATTGTGCACAGGTAGGTGATCTGGGTTTTTCCTTAAATAAATACAATTTGAAATTATAATTATCCAGAGGTAACAAGTAAATTGATAAGTAATCTATTTTATTTTCATCAACATTAAACATTTTAGGTGATATTGCGAATCATTCCCAGTTTTCGGCCTAAAATCGCTATTGCGGTCAAAAACTGTAAGTCATAAACAACACATTCATGATTGTGTCATTGAGGGTTGTTTAAAAGCTGTTTAACATAGGCCCTTCAACTTGCGCCCCCAAAGTCACGTTATCTTTTGGAGAAATCTTTAGCAAAAAACTTTTTTAATTGATGAACACAAAAACCTTTTTCCTGTTCATTTTTTTTGTTCACAGTTTTACTTTATGCAGGATATAATAGTAGTGAATTAGATTATATGAAAAAGCTCTATCTTAACCTGGCAAACCTTGTACTCAGTGCCTGTAAGGACCCGAAATGTCACATGTACTGTTGAAGTTAATGAGAGGCTAGTTAATAAGAGCAAGATAGCAGTTAATTCACGTTGATATGCTGACGAGAGATACCGAGACAATGGCCCTAAAAAGACTAGGAGAGGCGATGAAAGGCGATGAAGTATGGAAAAGGAATGCTGTTGTACTGGTATGGTTAAGTGCCTGTGTCGCCAATTGAGCTGGGGAGGTTATTTTGAAAATGTCATTCGCGAGAAGCTGGCAGTTTTAAAAATAATGTGCTTGCGATAGGTAACTTATTTCACACCAAGCCAAGCAAAGACGATTATGCAGCTAAGAAAGCTTTGCTGGGACGCAAAAGTGGGAAACATGTCCAGCTGTGTTTTTTGAACAGCGGAGCTGTCGAAGGAGAAATTCTTACTCTTATTCTTCTCACGGGACAGCTGCGCGATGTTACTAGAGCAGGTCCTTTTGCTATTTTACTTTGACTTCCAAAAAGCAAATGGGTTTAAAAGGAGACAAATATGACCCCGAGAATGACTGGAAAGAACCGAGGTATGTATAGTGCGAGTGTCAGCAGAGTCGAGAAAAGTGGTCTGAAATTAGCCATTGCGTTCAGTCATATTCAACAAGTAAAAGGCGCTACACAACATTGCCCCAATTAGTTTTTGTATCCTGTTTTTGCTATGTTAAACAATAGCTGACTGTTTTATGGCATAAATTAATTACATTTTCCAAGTTCGTTGATACTGATACTTAACTTTTTTTCTCTCGACACTTAATATGAGGTTATAAGGTGGCGAGACCATTTAGCTAGAGCTCTTATTTTCTAAAATTGGGTTTTTTTAAATAACGTGGAAACTAACATATGCAATGTTCTGCATCTCTATACGATCAAGCTTACTTGACAAAGTACATCGTTTACGGCTCACAATCACGTTAGTTTCGAAATAACCATTATGGGAGAGAGCCTAATGTACCTAAAGGGCAAGACATTTTGGAATAGGGCGGATGAATTTCTAAGGAATTATAATAGTGTACTGTAATACGATGCTTCATAGATGTACATGAAGTAGATCTTTTTAAAGGAAGTATATGTTTGTAATTGAATTTCAGTCCTTGGCAAGGACTACTTCATTAATTATATTCCAAGTATTATCAGTATTGATACTTTCCAGCATACTTTAAAAGTTACCTTGTACATCTTGAGATGGTTGTCGAAGTTGTTAAATGTTGACTTACACAGAGCTTTGTTTTTCCCTTGCATCCATAAAATTAGGGATCTAGCAGCAAGGAATGTTTTACTATCAAACGACTTGACCGCTAAGGTGTGTATTCAATTGATCAATTTGCCATTGTAAGTAAAGGCGAAATAAAGAGATTTTGTTCCTTTTTGGTGTTGTTGTTGTTAGTGTTAGTGTTGTTGTTAATGATGTCTTTGTTGTTGTTGTTAATGATGTCTTTGTTGTTGTTGTTAATGATGTCTTTGTTGTTGTTAATGATGTCTTTGTTGTTGTTGTTGTTTATGTTATCGTTGACTGTGTTAATGAATGTCTAAGCGCCTGCGGAGGATCATATGTTTCCTACAGTATGTTTAATGATGGAATCGAGTCTCCTAATGGACTTTTCCTTTCATTGAACGCTCATTAGCCACGTGAACGTGTTATATTTTGAAACGCCACCCATCTTTTTTTCTGTAAAAGGGTAAATCGTGACAGCAATACATTGCACAAACAGCATCAGTGTGTAACCAGAATACCGGCTTTAAGCGTTAGGCATATTCCGTTTTGCCATGTTTCGCCATGCCGTTTTTAATNTTGTTAATGATGTCTTTGTTGTTGTTGTTTATGATGTCTTTGTTGTTGTTGTTAATGATGTCTTTGTTGTTGTTGTTAATGATGTCTTTGTTGTTGTTTATGTTATCGTTGACTGTGTTAATGAATGTCTAAGCGCCTGCGGAGGATCATATGTTTCCTACAGTATGTTTAATGATGGAATCGAGTCTCCTAATGGACTTTTCCTTTCATTGAACGCTCATTAGCCACGTGAACGTGTTATATTTTGAAACGCCACCCATCTTTTTTTCTGTAAAAGGGTAAATCGTGACAGCAATACATTGCACAAACAGCATCAGTGTGTAACCAGAATACCGACTTTAAGCGTTAGGCATATTCCGTTTTGCCATGTTTCGCCATGCCGTTTTTAATGTACAATATCGGATAATTCAGTTGTTTATTACGCCAAGCATAAAACACATGTGTTTTTCTTTCTTAAGTAGGTTATTGAAAAGTGATTTTTTTCCTTTTCGATTCTTCTAAACTTGTACTTGTAAAACACGCGGTCTAAACATTAGTGTTTCAGAATCAAGTACGTTTAAAGTTTTTGCTGACCACGGTTAGGTTTTTTTTCCAAAAAAATATTTTGAAAAAGAATACGCTTTACAGTTTGGATGCTTGCGCACTTTGCCATAGATATAATATATAGCCGGTTGTACCGTTGACTTGTGTCTTGGTTTTAAACTTTCTTATTGTTCCCCATCCGATATGGATTCCAGGTATAACCCAGATGAAACTATTCCATTTGTTGACATTACCTGTATTGAGATAGTACATGGCTAAGTTTTGGGAGGATTTTGCAATATTTTGAAATTTTAGTAGCATGGTTGTGATAAAATCTTTTGTTTACATTAGGCAATGGCGTTTTGAAAAAAGATAAAGATGATTTCTGACCTCATTCAGTTCGTATTAATGGAATCTCTTTAGTTCAATGTCGGAGGGTTGCATTGCCCACCACAGCCACCAACAGCCACCAACAGCCAGCTTTTCGACAATTTCTTACTTAAAAAAGAACAGTGTGCTCTCAGTAAACTGGTCTCTATGAGGCTGAAAATAGTCATAATGCTGATGATTTAAGGGGCCTGTAAAATAAAGTAATTGAATTGTAGTTCGATTTTTGTACATTGAAAGTTTATAAAACAAAATAATATTTTTGTTTACCCGGGTTTTTTCTTGGTGTTACAACTACAGTAACAAAATTTCCTTTACTTTGAACTTTGTTTATAAGAATTTTATATTTTGAAGATTATTGTGTCTTGGACAGGGTTTAGAAAGAAGTATAGATCTTTATGTCAGATATGTTATATAAAGACAACATCTTATAATTGATGAGTAAAGAATGGTATCATTGCTGTTGTTGAAATCCCGGCTCGCTAGTACAGCCGATCGTTGGTTTGTTTCTTATAGGTAGAGGATAACTGGCGATAACAACAAGAGTTAGTTTCATTCCGTGATTCACATTTATTGATACGTTTTGCGTCCCGCAGATACCCCATACAAGAAACAATTACTGTATGTGCCAATAGCATTTAAAAGGGACCTATAATCCACAAGAAACCATTAATGATATTCTGATGGTGATAAGAAGGAGAAAGGAATAGAGAATGAACTGACATGAAAGCGTTTAATCTGTAATAGAAAATTATTGACCTCCGTTCTACGGTAATTCTCATTGTTATAGGTTGCAGATTTCGGGCTGGCGAAAGATACACATCAAGACATTGAAAAAGGAAAATTTCCAGTAAAGTGGACAGCACCAGAAGCCATTAGCAAAAATGTAATGTTTCACTAATTGCTTGTTTTGGTGTGTTTAACAGAATGTTTGCATCATTTACTAATTCACTTTTACTCAGGATGAGGGGGAAAGGATATTAAGTGTTTTGATTTAAGTTGTTTGAATGAAGAAACAAGAAAAAGGTGAGAGTACCAAAGGGCGGTAGTTCCAGAGGGAAAGTTATGAGTGAAGTTATCTATGGCTGTAAACAAATTGATGCTAAATAGATGAGAGGTAGGAGATAGTCTGGTGGAACAAGGAAACCTATGAAGGGAGTATTTCGGAAGAACTTGGTAAGAGGAGCATCTTCTGAAGGATACATATAGAACAATTATAATATTGTAATATTACGAGAGTGAGAGGCTGAACCATAAAAACTAGAGTAGGATCAATTATGTTCTTGGTACCCATTCCCTTCACTGAATTCGATCTGACTGTACTAGGCAACTGGAAGGTATACCAGACCAAATATGAGACCAGTACCTGTTTCATAGACTTTTAATATCGTTTACGTATATTTTGTTGAAAACAAATCTTGTTTAGACATTCCTTCGCTTACTTTGTGTTTTGCTTTGGGAGTTATTAAAAAGAACATTAATATTGGTACGGTACAGGGTATTAGTAACTAATGTACACCGTAATAAAAAAAGAAACTTCGCAGGTGCAATAATTGTCTCTGTTATTCATGGCTTCGGTTTTGTCTAGAGTAATTTGGACTTTCACTCATTATAAACAGACTAACAGAGATTTTTGTTCTGATGATCATAACATTCATGCTCGTTTAAGTTGTAATAAAAATTTCTATAAATACTGGTCACTTTGAATTTTATTCAGACAAGTATGTTGTTAGTATTAACAATGTCATTGAGTACCTTCAAATAAAGTGTTTGTTGCGATTTTATGCTGATGTTCGAAATTTAATTATTTTTAAATCTGATGAAATAAGGTGAACCCATTTGGAGGAAAACCATATAAAGACAGTAAAATGTTTAACGATAAGAATACCTGATTCAAGAACGTTTAATTTGTACCCAGAAAAATGTCTACTTATAAAAGCAAGTTCTGTAATACGTCCAGTATTTAGACGTTAAGAGTTATTTAGCGTTTTAGGAAAAAACTGAAGTAGCAATTCCTGATGCGGTATTGGTCCGGTTTAGGATATTCGCTTAGAATAAAAAGCGCAACATTAACTACAAATGTGGGGCTTATAGTATAAATGTTCTGTTATACTATTGTTTATGCGAATTGTACCGTACATTTATCTCATAATTTGTTTATTTAGATCGGATTTTTATTTTGCTTCCCTTTCATTTTGCTTCCCTTTCATTTTTATCTATAGTTCTCGTTCTTTTATATCAGTCATTGATATCGTACCCATATTTTGCCTCTCTTTCAGTATTTAAATTATTCTCACATTGCTACAAGCAACTGAGAACTAAACTCTACCCCTTTGGCTTTTATTTGGTCTGCGTTACAATTGCCCCTCTCCTATCCACTGCATCACGCCTTCCTTACCTCTTTCTCGTTGTTTTATGCTAGCCATTCATATCGTTGTCATATTTTGCCTCTCTTTCAGTATTTAAATCAATCTCACATTGCTCCAAGCAACTGAGAACTAAACTCTACCCCTTTGGCTTTATTTGGTCTGCGGTACAATTGCCTCTCTTCTATCCACTGCACCACGCCTTTCTTGCCTTTTTCTCGATATTTTTTGCTAGCCATTCATATCGTTCGTATAGTGTGCCTCTCTTTCAGTATGAAAGATTAGAAATTTTATTGACGACCCGGGATCACGTGAATACGACCTTTATAATATATCCTTTGTCGGCAACAACATAGTTCTTACATTGATTGCTTACATACTATTAAATTATTGTCAGTTACGTGTTGAAATCACCTGCGCAAGGCATGGAACAATGCACGGGACCGATCTTCATGGGTTCGTCAAGGCCTGGTTCGGCATGACACGTACGGCGACGACGTGTTGAAAATTAGTAAAAGTTTTACTAATTTTCCAACGAGTTCTTAAATGGCTAGTTACAATTATTAGATATTTATTTGCCACATTTTTACTTTGGCTTTCTGTTCAATTCAATTTATAGGAGTTTTCAACAAAGTCTGACGTGTGGAGTTTTGGTATCTTTCTCTGGGAAGTTTACTCGTTTGGTAGAAATCCATACCCTAGAATAGTAAGTACTTGTAAATTAAGTGCCTGAAGTGTGTAAATGACTTTGTGATGATTTGTATGGTTTACCTATGTGTACAGTTGTTGATTCATCAGTAATATATCTTTGGTTATTAATGAAATGCAGCTGCAGTGGAAATTGTAACATGCAAAATCTACTGTCGTGCATTTGAATCATGCATTAAGGGGTGGGAAAGCTTTTAAAAGTGTTGTGGTACATGTTGTGAAACCCATTCTCCCAGAAGCTATTTTAATTTTGTTCGTTTCTTAGCTCGAAGCCAATAATTTGTTTGTTTGTCTTGTGCATTGCACCTTACGAAACCAGTGGCGCTCCACAAGATTGCATTTTTTAAAT
>RDPX01000055.1:2722562-2739479 GCA_003991215.1 Morbakka virulenta
AAGCGAGGACCATTCTGTTCACAAGTTCACTGTAGTTCGCCGCCTTATTGTTTCCAAGGAAGTTGTGAACGACTACCGCAACGGACAACCATGCTACCTTTTCTAAAGCGGTCATCTTAGCAACATACTGATCATCACGAATTAGGGTTCGAAACTGTGGGCCATCAAACACGCCTGATCTGATCTCAAATGATAACCCTGGTAAAGCTGTGATGTGTTGGAAACGTCCACCTTCCAGTGCCTTGACAAATCGCTTCATCAAACCTAATTTGATATTAAGAGGAGGAAAGATGATCTTATCTCTGTTTACAATTGAGTCTTTTGCCAGCTTCTAGGGTGTCACGAATAGGTCAGTCCCTCCCAATGTCAAACCCAATGTCTGTCTCGTGGTCGCCTGTCCCACAAGTCGAGGAAACATGGAAACTTGATGAAACCTTTCTGTTGTCCAAGAAGAAAGTTGACCATCTTCAAGTCTACGCAAATGATTCAGTTGTACTCGTGAAAAGTCCATGACCATTCTCATATCATCATAGTCTTCCCGCAAGTGCATTGAGTAACCGACAGGTACTGCTCCATAAATATTGCCTTAATGTAAAAGAACACACTTTCGACTGCGTTTTGAACTGTGAAAAGAGCCACCATTCAGCAGGACTATAGTAAGGTACGCCCAGTTCCTTGAGAAGCCCTTGGATGTCATGGCAGTAAATTCTGTCTTCTGAAAAGGTCACAAAAAGCTGGTCACGATTTCTGAAATATAATACTTTAACAGTGATCAACAATATTTATGCCAAAACCTCTCCTGCTTTCTTTGAAAGACCCAAACTCCACACTTAATCATTCAGTTCAGCCTGGAGGGGGGAGGCTTGGGACGGGGAAAGATTCAGTGTCTGAAGAACAGTCCTCCGATTGTGAACACTTTTCTGACAATTAACTTAGAAATGTCTTGTTCGCTTGCATCATGTCCAATGAAGGCAAACCTTTAAAAACTGGAACAGGAACTACAGAAAGTGGGAGCAGGCCGAATAGCTGAGGGAATGTTCAGATACGTAATCTTATGTCGGTTTTTCTTCACAACACCCGTTGTGTTTACAGAAATAACACTCGGTTACATGTTTGGTGGGTTCAGGCCAAATCACTGAAACTCCAAAAGGTAGACCTTTGCGTTTTCTTTTGATCCAGTCTCGAAGCATTTCCTCGCAATTGTGGCACACAACATGAGGGGCCCATTGCTTGCCTTTATCACCAAGATGAACGTCAAAATATGCCTTGTCGGCACGCTTGACGAAAGAGGGTATGTTACGTCTCTGACGATTGAGTGTGTAGCATCCACATATGTAAGAGAAGGGATCAGGCTTGTTTCTGCCATGGAAGAAATGTTTGAACTGGAACAAAAGAAGTACGATCAAAATATTAGCTATCTATTTATATGGACATAAAAATGCTTATTCATAGTTTACGCAAGTTCACATTTGTACAATTTCATTAACCTCAAATTGCATTCATACAAGAGCTTGTAGAGAAAAACTAATTTCAAACTTAAAATCAGCCCCTAAAACTCCTTCAGAATCAGTTGAAATATGCAATGCAACTTAAAGTTAATGAAAAATTGTTCCCCAGTGTTACTTTTACATGCTTTTTGTCACACCTTGTATATAAAAGAACACCGAGCAATATATTTTGTTCATGCAACCCCCCCCTCCTTCCCCTTCCTATCAGCCATTTATCAGAAAAAAAAGCGTCCACTTGACAGCAGGCTATGGAGAACTCTAATGTAAAACCTCAGAAGAGTCCTTAATGTGTAACATATTCAAATCAACAATTCATGGTACAAAAATTGAATGTAGCAGATGGCGTTGCATTCATTTGGGCTAAAAGCTTTTTCTCTGGCACTGGACTAAAAAGGCAAAGTGAGGAAAAGGAAACCAAGCAGGGGTTTTTATAAATGCATGAAAGACCGGATCTTACTCTTGTGCTTAATCTGCTAGAAAAATCCTTTCGATTTGGGTTGCAGCTTTAACCCATGAATTTGATATGGGACAAACTTTATGAAGCTAGAATCGACGCAAAAAGCAGCAGTGAATATAAACATTGATGGAATATTTTTAAATCTGATTTAGATCTGCAATCTGTGCTCTAATGTACCGTCATTTTAAGTGGTTTCCTTGCAGGAAATTTCCTGTATACGGCCTTGGTGGAGGTTGCCTACTTGACAACACGTGGCATAAACCAACACACAACTATGGTTACTTGCGCAAGACAAGATCTTATTTGAGGATAGAGAAATTTTCATGTGAATATTACTTTTGTGAAATCTAGGGTGTGGTGTGCAGGAAAATCTCGGAACTCTCTGTTTTGACTGAAGTTACCTAAATAGATATTTTATAACGAAGAATTATTATACATCATTAGAGTGCATAACGATCTATTGCTCCTGGTTATCAAGAAATCAATTTATTTCTCAAGAAATATGCTCTTTTTCAAAAATATCTTACCGAGCAAAGTAGGAATCGATGAGCTTAGAATTTAAAGTAGTCAAGCTAGGGTCTTGTCTCAAAAGTGTCCGCATAAACACGGACAAACTGCAAAATACAATGCCTAGTGGAATTTTGGGAACTCCATTCCACGTTTCTGCCTTTTTGAGTTGAAAATTTGGCTTTCTTATCGACATTATTTTGTAATTTCTATCTCGCGTGGAAATAGAATCACTTTTGAAATAATGCAGATTTCATTAAAAAACATTCTGTGTGACTTGAGATAACTATTAGAAGTTCTCAAAATATAGAAATAGTGAAACGGCTTTTAAAAAAGAACAGCTTAACGAGAAATTTAGTAAAAGGTCATTTACCTTAAAAAGAAATAAAACTCACTTTTGTAGAACGGAACCCAGTCACTGACTCAGGAGAGCGAGATTGCTGCGTTGTTGATGTAAGGCATAGCCAACACGACTTTCCAAAGTGACCGCCATTCTGAAATGATAAAGCGCCGGAAATAACAATTTGCAGTATTTTCAGTACTTGATAGAAGCCCTTGTGTATCCCAACATCGGAATGTTTATCATGCTCATGGCATTCACGTTTGTCATTGTGCCACAGTGTTACTGACTTTTGTAGTTTAGATGATGTTAAGTAAGACGCATTTTCAACATTACTTGGTCTCAGTGTCTTCTTTACAAAAACCTAAAAAGGATAGTGTCGCCGTGTGCATTACTGAGGCTGGTTTTTCCCTCTTTAATCGTTAAGTGTATTAATAAAGGTTGCGGATTTTTTCCGTATTTTTTAGAGGATCTCTCAATCAAAGGTAGATCTGCTCGTGAAATTCTCCAAGGTAAACGATATATATCCATATATACAATATGTATTTATAGGTATAAATTTATATGTATGTATGTATGTATGTATGTATGTATGTATGTATGTATGAATGTATGTATGTATGTATGTATGTATGGATGGATGGATGGATGCTAGTACTTGTGTATTTGTGTATTTATGCATGTGTATGTGAGTAGTAGAGAAAAGACTGGAAACTTCCGCTTGTAAGCCTGCAAGAAAGGACCTTGTCTAAAGTAAGTCAATATTGAATTATGATACATTCTTTAGAATGAAACTTAATGTATCATTATAATGCACCGTTCTTTTTTCTCTTATAAGGATTTGACTCTGTTAAGGTCACGGTTTACGAAAAATAGAATCAATACCTCCAATAGCAAGGTAAAGCCTAATGTGACCGCTTCGTTCAAGCTTGCCGGGTTAATAATACATTTCAGACCCAGCGTCTTTTCACTTGCGTAGTCTTGTCAATGTTGACACTAAACTTTACCACAGCGGTGTAATCTAAGTCTCGAGTAATGGTTAGGACTTACACTTCAATTTCCAAATTAAAGTTTCTCTATTATTAAATGAGGGAAAAAAGCAATTGTAAGTGGGGTTTTCATTGTTCCTTGAGAAAATATAATCTTTCAGAGCTACTTGACGTTCGTTATAGGATATGGCTCAAAAAAGACTTCATGCACTGTGTAAAAAGTGTAATATTGATAGAGTTGAATAGAGAAAAAAAATTTAAGGTAGAAACCGACTGGAAGCTGATTTTTGATATCTAAGGCGAAAAATGGATGGAGGAATTAGAACAGATGTTCTATTCTTTTCACAAGAACGTGAAAAAAGACTAGATTGCCCATGATTTCCTTGCTTATAGGTTGATAAGCAAAATTCTGAAGTGAAGAGGAACGTAGATTTATTTGATACAGTTTTTCTCATGACAGAGGGGCTGTCAGTCGTCTTTCATTAGCAATGTGTTGCAATAATTTATCAACAATGTACAAGTAGAATTCCTGAAGAAACTAGATTTTTTATGTTCAGTACGCATTCAGAGGATCTTCCTCAACTGATGACGTTTTGACTGTAACCACAGAACATGTCTGCAGATTTAAGGATTATGTCTGATGAATGACGTGCTATATCTCTGGATAGTTCTAAGGGACTTGATAACGTTTGGCACTCTGGCTTGCTTCAAACGCATTCTGGTCATACGATTTCTACAAGAGTCTTTGGTGTTATTTACGCCCTCCGCTCAAATCCTAAAATGTGTGTCACAATGGATGGAATTGCAGGTGATGGATATTCCACCAATTCTGGCGTTCCTTACGTTTCTGTCTTTAACCCAACTCCTTTCCTCCTTTTCACTAATGATCTTCCTAGTAACTTGCTTCAGTTCATCAACATCTGTGCTGATGACACTACCGTCCACTCTGGCATCGGCCGCAAGGTATCTCAGAAGGAACAAGACGTGCTGAAAACCTGGAGGCCGACCTTCAGGCTAGCAGAAATTGTAATTAAGGAAGTTGTTAGTTTCTTCCAACGGAGCGAAAACGCATTTGATGTCGTTCAATAGAAGGCTGAATCCTTATCTCCTATCATCATTCATGGACAATAATTCTGATCGTCAAAATTCTTGACTTAATAGATGCAGTAAAAGCCATTGATGTAAAAACTTTATCATGTTTTAAGTCCTGAGCTTCCAAGCTACGTTTCGAGGGATATTTCTCCTATCGTATCTTACTGAAGTGAGTAGGTGCGACTGTTTTCTACTTCGAAAACGCGGGCCTGGAGTTAGGTAGGAATCGTGTTGTTTTTAGGAATAACACCATACCTAGGTTATGTCTATTGTGTTTCTTTCTTTGGTGCTGAAAGTTATAATTTACAAAAGGTGTTAGCTATACTGTTCATGTGGTTGCTCTGCTGTATAAATTGAATTGTTTCTTTTATTTTTCTTCTTGTTGTTTTGTCTTCCTTGTTTATAATCCTTTAATTTTCCCAGTCAAAGGTGTGATCTTCTGTCCAACAGTGTTCCTCTACCTAATTTACTCCTGATATCAACTTTTTGAAGTGATCTCTAGTGTTCTTTTTCTCTTTGACGCAAGGGGCGATTTGATTCTCCAGTGTGGGAAGCAGGGCAGTTCTTGCAGACCGTAGTGACATTGTNAATGGATGGAATTGCAGGTGATGGATATTCCACCAATTCTGGCGTTCCTTACGTTCCTGTCTTTAACCCAACTCCTTTCCTCCTTTTCACTAATGATCTTCCTAGTAACTTGCTTCAGTTCATCAACATCTGTGCTGATGATCCACTCTGGCATCGGCCGCAAGGTATCTCAGAAGGAACAAGACATGCCGAAAACCTGGAGGACGACCTTCAGGCTAGCAGAAATTGTAATTAAGGAAGTTGTTAGTTTCTTTTAACGGAGCAAAAACGCATTTGATTTCGTTCAAATGCATTTTTTTACGTCGTTATAATTCCTTCTATGGATGTATTGCCTTACCTCAACAACTAGATTGTGGAAGTCTTTGGCTTCTAATGGATTTGCTGCATCATATGAATTGAATGTTTTAAAGGCTAAGGTCAACTCTTACCTCTTGGTCTGACCTTTTTTTCTGTCTTTTTTTTCTTCTTCTTCATATTTCCAGATATTCTAGAAACTCTTCGTTTGATTTATTCATTCAGTCACTTCGCTTTGGTAATACACATTTTGAGCTTCACCAGGCATGTTATTGCATGGGTTTCTTAGCTTTTTTTAAATGATTCTAATCTTTTTCTGATTTTGTACATTCCGCTTTTCTTAAGGTTTGATCATTCTTGTTTATTCGTTCCCTGGTCTCGTCATCTTTCCATAGATAGGTTCTTCCTTTTGTCCCTTGCTGACAATTTGTGCATCCCGTTTGAATATTTCCAGTAAAATAGTATCAATAAATCCAACGGCCTGGTTTGACTTGATGGTTAGATAGCGTGGAGTGCAGTTTTTACTCATGATCACGTCAAAGCAGTCACCGTCCTAACTATTAAGGCATCTTTCTATATACATAATAAAATCCTTTCCAACGTGGTTTGCAATGCAGAGCCATATTCAGCCAGTGGAAGAATATCTGTAATACATGATCGGAAAAAAGAACTGGAGTCATATTGAAGAGTTGAAAAAGTAAAAAAGCATTGAAGCAGGGAATTCTCGAATTCACTCTTAGTAAATTATAAAGTTTTAGAAAAAGATGATTGTGTAGGCTTTGCCAATGACAACCATCATAGGAAACACAGGATGGTGGGAAAAAGGTTCAGTCGTCTGTAGAAATTTTAGTTCATTGATGAGGCAAAAGAGAAGATAACAGATGTTCAGATGGTGATTGGCTTGAAATGATTACCGGAAATTCTAAATGGCGACGTAAGGAAAGGAGGACCAGATGAGTCTGTAGCTGTTGAGGTACATAGTCGTAGGTGATGGTTAGCAAAGCAAGCAGAACCAGACAGTAAAAACAATCCACTTTACTTGAGCATAAGACCAGTGCTGTCTGTGAAGAAATATCTGTACCAGCTATGAAAAGTGGAGCTTGTAAGGATAAAAAAAGAAGATGCCGTATTCAAACCCTATAATAAGGAGATGAAGTGGACAGGAGAAGGATAGCTAGTGGATCTATCATGAATAGAAAGAAAAGTCACCCTTGAAGACAGAGTATACTGGCTAAAAGAGTACTAAAAGCTTTTATCGGAAGAGCTACCCATCAGAAATGTGAAGAAGAGAAGTATAAAACATAATGCAAACATGGGTAAAAGAAAGCATTTTTAAAGAAGTGATAGACATTTCTATAGGATACAGTGGTTTTGATACACCAAATCACGTAATTTAGAAGGAAGAAGACTGCAGAGAAGTTCAACTTGTCTTTGCTGTTTCTGTAAAGGATAGGTGCCATTACAATCATATCAATGCATTTATAAGAAACCTTCGCTAAAACCCCCGTTGCTGCAGGACAAGGTACCCGGGAAAGGGGTGCACATTTGTATAGAAGATAGAAATAAGTATTACTCTAGATAAAAGTGGATACCTCTGATAGAGAAGCAGCAAGGTTACTAGAAACTGTAGTCCTGGACACAGTTCCATTGCAGATAAAAGTTAGAAATTCCTCAGAGTACTGTTTGGAACTGGATCACATCCCTCTGCCTTTGGTATAGCAATGCCGACTGATAGAATCACGAAAAAGATAATCGTGTGTGAGCGCCTACATTGTTGATGTTAACTGCCCTGTGTATCAAGCAGAACCAGGAAACGTCACAAGTCTGATTCTAAGAGGAAACAAATTCCATAACAAAATAACTAAAAAATGACAAATTACTGGCTTTTACTGAAAAAAGACGAAATTAATAAACGGAAATGATATTTTGATTCCCGTGGAATGTAAAGTAAGTCCTTAAGAAGACGAAAATACGAAAAGAAACAAATGGAAAGGTGCAACAAATAAAACCCAAAATCAGTACAAATCACATTATTGATAGTCTTCCATCCTTCATGATTACAAGAACCAAATAAATTAATCTAGAACTATTTCTGTAATAGCTGTGTAAAATAAGTAGCAGAATTAGTACATCATTAACGGAAGATGACGAGAACGTTAACTTCAGACTCTTGATGATAAACGAGAAAATTGTCTTGTCAAGTAGTTACACATAGCGTCCCGACAATTCCGTCCTCGCTTTTCAGCACTCCCATCTAAACTGCTCCAATGAAGTCCAGGGTAATGTTCTAGCCCATAAACTGTACAAGAGCACAGGAGAAGCAATAAAAAAAATCCTCGGAGTGTTATTCGGTAAATAACGTTCTGCAAAGATAATTGCCATAGTCACAACTGCTATAACGCAGACATAAATTCGAAAACTATGACATGATGAAAGATTTGATGTGTTGTTTACGTCGATATTGGTCATGATGGTACAGGTGGTTCAGTTACCGAGGTTGGTAGCAAATTCTTGATCCCTAAAAAAATAGGTGCTTAATAAGATATTTCCAGAACCTATGGTTGTGGACCCTAATGGAGCATAAATTGAACACAAGAAACAATGGCACCCTACCGCGCAAATAAACAAGGCCTTTCAAAACTACAGGTACATAGAAACCATAGAGTCCGGAGAGTAATCTCATACCAAGTAGGGATATGTCAAAAGTAACAGGACTCGCTTCACCGACTACGGTCTTAACCTATGAGTTGTACCTTGACAGTGTTATGTGTATCTTATAGCTGTGTTTTATAGAGGCAAGTCTTTTCCCATCAATGGAAGCTTTCTACGGCTCTAAATGCAAGATAAAATCTTTCCGAGACATATTCGAGCATTTAAAGAAAATTTGAAGTAATGAGAAGTCCAATGAAACAGAGTGAAGCATAGTGTGATCTTCAATGAAGTTGTTTGAATAAACAAATATGTAAAATATAAAAAAAGCCTGTTTTTTTGCTTAGTGAATAGAATGTTTAGTCCTAATAAGGCTTCGTTATTACTGAAACGAAAGAAATTCTTCTGTTGCAAAAATTTCTGCTTAGCAGAAAAAGATTTAGAAAACGTCGAGGGTATATATTTGGATCCTGCGGTATGAAATGCACACTTATTATTGGTCATTTTATCAAGGAAATGGAGACTTAAAAAATCTTCTGTTTCTCGCAAGCTGACAAGTTCTTTTATTGTGTAATTTCCAAGTAAGGAAATCTTGACAATCTTGGAGACATAGAAGTAATGGATATTTGTTTCCTACACACTGAAGCTCTCAGACAAGGAAAGGTTTTTCATACCAGTGAAAAAAACCCTAGAAGATCTTTTCTAATATGAATAACTTGAAATGTAAGAAAAGGAGAATGAATTTTTTTGCCTTTGAATAGGGAATTCAATTTCATCCCAATATCTGGAGAAAAAAACCTTCTCGCCCTTTTGGCTAAGATCAAGTGTAGATCCCTTGTTTCTCCTTGGTCAGTTTTTGAGTTTTGGGTCCCAGCCTGCAGGATATGTGGTCTTGAAATGCTGGGACACTAATTCTCGACCAACCAAAAGGAAGCGTCCTCCAACGGGAGGAGGGGGAACTTCGGGAAGTGATTCGTATGTCTTGCCGTCCATTGTGCATTGCTTGCTTTCTGTCCACATTTACTTGTTCCACCCCCACTGTTTGGCTCCTTCATGAATAAATATCTGTAAAAGGCATTAATTGACCCACTGTTTACCAGGAGTACTAGCAATGCAAGACCCAGGATTAATTATTATAAATAGCAATGATATAACAGTAGCTCACTTTTTGGCCTTTGACAAAGATCAATTGTAAAGCTCTTGTTCCTCCTTGGACGGGTTTTAGGCCCCTGCCTGAAGGGTATGTGGACATGACATGCTGGGGGCACTGATTCTCGACCAGTCAAGAGGAATTGTCCTCCAACAAGGATATTTCGGAAAGTTTTTCGTATGTCTTGCTATCCTTAGTCTATTAGGTGCTTTTTGTTCATTATTACCTGCTCTGTACCCTCCGTTTGGGTGTTTCATGGGTAGATAACCTATAAAGGGAATTAATGGATCCACTGTATACCAATGGTGCAATCAATGCAAGATCCAATATTCGAAAAAAATGAATTCATTTTTCCAGAAGACATAGAAATTACATCGAATTAAGCAAGTTAAAGAATCAGAAAATTCTGAATTTATAGATTTAGAGTGATATTTGTATTACTGTTTAGTTCCGTATTTTCTAGGGGAATAGTATTTTTATCCTTTTAGTACTCGGATACTTTACAGAAATAATGGATAAACTTGTTATTATAACGACCATTTCTACTTCTCCTTTACCTTACAGGAGAACTTAGTATAGCAAATTGAAAAGTGGTTACAATACTTTGCGATCAAACTTTTTCTGATTGTTTATTTTTTTATTCCTGAAAGACGGCAAGCAACCACTTATCTTTGCCAGAAGTTAAAAGAGTGAAAGGAGGAGGCAAATTGGAGGAGGAAGAGGAGGAGAAGGAGAAGGAAGAGAAGGGGGAGAAGGACAAGGAGGAGGAGGACAAAGAGGAGAAGGAGAAGGACAAGGAGGAGGAGGACAAGGAGGGTAAGCTGTGGAACCTTACAGAAAGCTATTGATTGCATTTAAAAAGAGCATTTAATCTAAAAAAAATCTTGACTGCCCCAATGAAGTCCAGGGCAATGTTCCAGCCCAGAAACTGTACAAGAGTACAGTAAAAGCAATAAAAAACTCTCGGAGTGTTATTCGGTAAATCTCTCTCTCTCTCTCTCTCTTTCTCTCTCTCTCTCTCTCTTCATGTGTCAGGTCTGTTACAGACATCGACTATCATCGTATGCCAAACCTCTCTGTTACCAGTACGTCTTATAAAATCGACATTGCCCATGCTATTGTTTGTGACAGATGTATTGAGACTACCTATGTAATTAATTCTTTGTCTGCCTTTTGCTCTCTTTCCTTCCACTTAATATTTCTTTTTCAATGCCATTCAGCCTACATGTATGACCCAAAAACTTCATTTGTCTCTTCCTGATAGTCTTCAATAAAGACCTTTGGTATCCTGCCATCGCCATGACGTCTACGTTTGTAATTCTCGCCGTCCATGGAACTTTTAGCATTCTTCGAAGAAACCACATCTCAGCCGCTTTCAGTCTATTTTCCATCTGGGAACTCAAAGTCCAGCTTTTGCATCCATATNTGCTATTGTTTGTGACAGATGTATTGAGACTACCTATGTAATTAATTCTTTGTCTGCCTTTTGCTCTCTTTCCTTCCACTTAATATTTCTTTTTCAATGCCATTCAGCCTACATGTATGACCCAAAAACTTCATTTGTCTCTTCCTGATAGTCTTCAATAAAGACCTTTGGTATCCTGCCATCGCCATGACGTCTACGTTTGTAATTCTCGCCGTCCATGGAACTTTTAGCATTCTTCGAAGAAACCACATCTCAGCCGCTTTCAGTCTATTTTCCATCTGGGAACTCAAAGTCCAGCTTTTGCATCCATATAAGAGCACTGACCACACGTATGCCCGAAGAACGTTCAGCTTAGTAGCAGTCGTAATGTTTCTATTTGTAAAAATTGTTTTCATTTTGCTAAAAGTATCCTTTGCCATTGCTATTCTCTTTTTTATTTCGCTGTCACTTTTTGCGTTAGATCTTATGGCGTATCCAAGATATTTGAATGAATTAACTTGTTTTATTTTCACTCCATTACAAAAAATATCGCACCTTGACATTATGACTTTTTTGGAAACGATCATGCATTCTGTTTTCTTTGCATTTAATTGTAATTCCATTTCTTCACTTTTGTTCTCTATCGTGTTCAGAAGCGCTTGCAGTTTTTCTTCTGAATCAGCTAATAAAACTGTGTCATTGGCGTACCTTAGGTTATTTATGTTTCTTCCACCCACCTTTATCCCTTCTAGTTCCATTATATTT
This sequence comes from Morbakka virulenta, assembly GCA_003991215.1. Taxonomy (NCBI): domain Eukaryota; kingdom Metazoa; phylum Cnidaria; class Cubozoa; order Carybdeida; family Carukiidae; genus Morbakka; species Morbakka virulenta. The sequence continues at coordinate 2,734,307 of RDPX01000055.1, forward strand.
CTCAGAATCATTTCGGTGTATAGGTTAAACAGGTTCGGTGAGAAGACACAGCCCTGTCTTACTCCTCTCTTTATTGTGCTATAGTCACTAGCTTCATTTTCGACTCTAATTGCTGCTGTTTGTTCCCAGTACAAGTTTTGAAGAATTCTAAAATCTTTACTATCTATATTAAGGCCTGATAGTATTTGGAATAAGTGTTCGTGCCTCACTTTATCGAACGCCTTTGAATAATCAATGAAACAAAAATATAAATCTCTTTGCATCTCCACTGGTCTTTCCATGAGCATGTTTAGAGTAAAAATTGCGTTCACCGTGCCTATTCCTCTCACAAAACCGAACTGGGTTTCAGAAATCTCTGGACGTATTTTAGTTTCTGACCTAAACATCAATACACACAGTAGAAGTTTAGTTAGATGACTCATCAGGCTTATAGTCCTGTGTTCCTCGCAGTTCGTTGTTCCCGGCTTTTTTGGCAATGCAATGAAAATCGATTTCTACATATCATCTGGAATTTCTCCTGTGTTATAAGTGATATTGATCAACTTTGTCACTTCTTCGATTCCTATCTCTTCCAAAGCTAAAACAGGTTCAATAGGTAAATCATCCGGACCTGCTGCTTTCCCTTTCTTCATCTTGCGCATTGCATTTCGTACCTCATCACATAAAATGTCTGGACAATCATCATTTATCTCTACGAAAGGTGCAGACCCCCTGACATCAGCGTATAGTTCTTTTATTATATTCAGTCCACCTCTTTAGTATGTCATTCCTATTCATCAAAATCGTTCCATCTTTGGATTTCAAACATCCTGTTTTCGCTGAAGGTGATTTTCCGACAACTTCATTTATTTTCTGATGCATATATTTGCTATTTTTGCTCTTGTTGCTTTCTATCTCTTTACACTCTTCATTAATCCATCTTTCTTTTGCTTCATTACACTTTTCCTTTACAAGCTTGTTGGCCTTTTTATACGCTTCTTCATTGTTCTTCTTCTTTCTTCTCTCTTCCATGAAATCCAAAATTTCTTTTGTCATCCATTTCCTGTGTGGTTTATTATTTGTTTCTGGAATACACTCTTTGGCTGCTTCATTAATACTATTTTGCTTTTGCACCCACTTATCTTCAGGTGTAGTCACATTAGCCAAGAGTTGAAATTTGTTCTTCACTGATATAGCATATTTTTCTTTCAATAATTCGTCTGAGCTTAATACACCAACTTGTAGTTTTGGCGCTCTTTTCGTCTTCTTCAGCTCTTTTAGTCGGAATTGCAGTGCAGCAACCACAGGAATGTGATCGCTATTGCAATCTGCTCCTGGCATTGACTTATAAGATTTCACTGAGTTTCGGTATCGTTCTTGTATTATGATGAAATCAATCTGATTCCCTGTCTGATCTCCTGGACTTTTTCATATTCATCACCTTCTTGGATGATTTTTAAACCATGTATTCATTGAAACTAAACTATTGTGTTTGCACCATTCGACGAGTTTTTCCCCGCGTTTATTTATTTGTACGATTCCAAAACGGCCAACTGTGTTGTCAATTCGGTTGCTACCAACCTTTGCGTTAAAGTCTCCCATTATAATCTTGATATCCTGAGATTTGAACTGCTTTAGTGCTTTCTCTACTCCTTCGTAAAACATTTTCACCTCTTCTATATCTTTGTCAGCTGTTGGTGCATAACATTGTACTATTCCTATGTCGAAAGGCTTTCCACTGATTTTAAGAGCAATGACTCGATCATTAACACACCAAAATCCTTTCAGTGCCTTGGAGCATTCTCCATCGAAGTATGACCCCTACTCTTCTTTGATGTTCTGTGCCTCCAGAATAAAGAATCTGATAATTGTCCGTAACAATGGATCCCGCACCTTTCCATCTCATCTCTGAGAGTCCCATATATGTTTAAGTTCATCCTTTTCATTTCCAGTTTGGCGTTGTCCAATTTTCCCTTTTGCCACAGAGTTTGGACGTTCCATGTGCCTATTCTTACAGTTTCCTTGTTGTTGCTGACAGTAACTTGTTGCCGATTTGGAGTCACCTGCCGCACGTTAGCTACCCTACCGAGCGAGGCTATTCTAGAACTTCTAGAATCTCCATTAACGCTGTTATCTGTTATAGAATTAGTTTGTTGTGCCATGATTTTCTTTGCAAAAATAATACCTATAGTAGTTTGTAAATGCTTTCTATAGGGGCAGTACTCTTACAGAGCGGGTTGCCCTAGCTATTGTCCTGAAAGATAGCATCGTCTGCCTAGCGCACTGAAAAACTGACCAAATCACCAAGTTACTCAGCTGCTCAGTATTCCATCCATCACCTGCCTGCCGTGACTTCACAGTATCCTGGGCGGGGGGGGCATTGTGGGTACTAGATCTTGCCCAAGGATCACCCACAAACTAACGGAGGGAAGGAGGGGTCTTAGTTCTCCTATTGGTGCATGAATGCACCCCGCTACCCATATAGCGGATACAGAAATTCGAAAACTATGACATGACGAAAGATTCGATGTGTAGTTTACATCTGGACAAATACGTTAAAGTTTGGTGAGGAAGATGTTGATGTTCAATCCTTGCCCAAACGTATTCTTTGGCAAATGTTTTTTCAAATATTTGCATTTTAAGCAATGCTAATGGTATTAACAACGAAGGCTTTACATTGAACACACTTTAAAGCAATTGGTCAGTTTTTAAGTGAATTATAACTAACAAAGATCTCTACCTTACTATGGAATCCCTAAGTGACACTGGATAATTCTGTAGAGCGTCACTAAAACCTCTTCTTTAAAACAATTTCTTCTTTATAAGGTCTACATAAAAGGAATATCCAATTACTCAAGCCTCAATTATTTGTAACGTTTGTTCCTTATGCACTGAATTGATGATAAATTCTCTCCTATTGTCATTGAGCTTCTGGCAGAAAATTCCATTTACTGACGTTTGGAGCATTAAATTGTGATTCATTGTTGTCCCTAGCTTCCTTCAAAAGTCGTAGCAATGATTGACTGCCGTGGAGATTTGTTGTAATCTCTATCTTCTAGCACAATTTGCAAGAGAAGCACTTTTTTTGCTTGTAGGTGAGTATGGTTTTTCCTGTTTTTTCAAAGAGGTGCTGAATTTTGGTGATTAGGTGAAAAATATTATGGTTTAGGTACTACATGCAGAATTCACATGTGAATAAAGCTAGTATTTCGTCTAAAATAAATAGATTAATGTTAGTTTAGATTTCCACGTGGCGATGGCTTTGGTTACTAAAACCGTCACTTTTATATTTATATACATATAGATGTAATGATTTTACCAATTTAATTTTGCCTAGATCTAAATGATTCTGATTTTGTTTACTGTATATTTGGTATGTATAATTTCCAGTAGGTTAAGAGTAATATCCAATACTGAAGAGAAAAGTTTGAGTACTAAGATTGAACTCAAGACAACTCATTGTCGACACTCCTAATATGCCCTACAAATGCAAAAGTATGTAGAGTAAGGGGAACTAAACGGATTTAACACGTAAGCATCACATGGGCAAGAGCTTTTAACATAAAAAGTTGCATAAGTTCAAATGGTTGTCTTAAGTACATTTATTGTTCTAGATTTCATCTTTACTTTCTTTGCCCTGGTATCAGAATTCTTTATGTAAAAAATCATATCCTTTTTGCTAACCTTGAACCAAAGAGTAGATATCAAATTGCCAAAATTCTAGAAATGAGTTTCCATTCAGACATCTGCATACAAAGTTCTTATTAATGCAGAAAACCTGACGTGATCAGAAACTAACTTTTGTACAGGAAAAGAGGATGTTTTTACAGAATAATAGTTTTGTTTGTTTTTTGCGCCAAAATGGCAAAACATTTTATTTTAACACTTAGTCTTTACCTTCTGATAATAGTCAAAATTACCCTGCATAAGACATACTATTTGCACCTATACTGTCCTAAGAAAGATTATAAATAATTCATCCTATTCTGGTTTAAAAATATGCCATTGATGGACATATTTCACAGCAAAAATATTTGGAAAAATATCTCCTCTGTGGATCTGTGTACTGAAAATAGCTAAGAGGGCGGTGGTCGAAGGCGCATTTTTCTGACCATGTGGAGAACATAACAGGGGTGAACAGGGTGGGTGTTACAAGAGTAGTGTAGGGTAGCGAGGATTGAAAGAAGTGTCAACGTGCAAGGTTCTTAATTGACGTGTTCTGCTAAAAACGATAATGATACTTTGCAAAGTGGTTCTTTTTACATAAAATAGTCTTGTTGGTTTGAGTGTATTCATGTCTTAACAGAAAGGATGAGTTCAAAAAGTAATGGATGATTCTGCACGTTAAAATGTTAAACGTTATTCAACTTTGAATATTGATCTTCTGGCAATAATCCAAACAAACTCATGGATTAGAAATTTGCGGTACACCTTTTTCTTGCAGTGAAAGATTAACTATAACTCCATCTTATTCTTGAGTATCTATTGCTTGTTTTTTATGATTATTATGATTTAATATGATTTAATAAAATTTATGATTAATCTTTACTCTAGTTTTTACTAAACTTGTGGAGAATGATTTTAAGATTTGTTAGTAAAATGTTATGGTTATGTTGATCATATGATTACAGCTACTTATACATGTCATCATAGGCATTAATAGCTCTTTAGATCAACAGAAAACTGGCGTTTAATGTCCAACATAACAATGCAATAATTTTCCACAACTTTTGCATTTGGTAGTTTTAGTACAATTTTAGAAAAGGGTTCCAATATAACTTGCTACTTTTCTTCCAACTATTCATACACATCCACTCTACAAATCTTCTCAGCACCATCCGTGAAGACATAAAAAACTCCGGACTTGGGCAACTCCGTACCTGAAAACAGCTCCAGAGCCTAAGGGAAAAAGTAAGAGAGAAGAAGAACTGGAAACGTTTCAACGAAAGTCTGATTGCATCTATGGGATGTCCTCGACTACCAAAGAAGCAGAACACAGACGATAAGTAAGTAAGTAATTCATACACGTGACAAGCACATTATTTAAAGTAAAAATTGGATGTCGCATTTTTCCTGGTCTTTAAGGTGTTTTTAGTATCGTGTATGACATTCCTTTGGTCTCATGAAAGGTAGAATTGTTCAACCTCATCAATCCAATCAATGCATCAACCATACTGCTTTCAATGCCTTTTTT
>RDPX01000055.1:2739706-2755624 GCA_003991215.1 Morbakka virulenta
ACACACACACACACACACAGAGACAGAGAGAGACAGAGACACACACAGAAATATTCAACGGCTGTCCTTCACGCTTACAGCTCTGATAGCTGACGATGCAGATTCAAATGTATTCTTGGCCAAGAATTACTTCCTGAGAGAGAGGGAGAGGGAGAGGGAGAGAGAGAGAGAGAGAGAGAGAGAGAGAGAGAGAGAGAGAGAGACACACACACACACACACACACAGACAGACAGACAGACAGAGTAAAGGTCAAGAAAGTTAAGTATCATTACTTCAGATTTATTTCTATCAACATAAATTAAGAAAAAGAACGGCTTCTTTCTGCAACACCTAGGGAGCTCTTTATGGGAATTCAAAGCTTTTTATGCACCATTTAGAAACTTTATTTTCTTTTTCAATAAAGTGAAACAAAAGGGTCTAATATTGCTGTACAGAGGACCTTGAACATAATATTAATATGAATTTATTTTACGTATATACTTAAATTATTTGTAATTCACTATCACTGCATACCCCATACAGACTGATAGATCACATGGGTACGGCTATTACTCTTAAATTGGCATTATACTGCATTAAAAACTCACTTTCTTATTTTGAAAGAATGATGGCGTTTGAGATTAAAACAAATAAAGGTAAAAATTTTCTATATCGAAAAGTATGAACAATGGTCGACATATACTCACTTAGTGTAAAGAAAAGGTCAGACAAGAATTTCCTCACAGTATATCATTTGATTGTTGGTGTAAAAGTGACAAAATACTACACCTCAACCAAAATAGTCTTTGTTAAGTCAAATACAAAGATAAAAATTTTCTTGATCAAAACATTTTGTTTCTTCAGTTTTTGTAGTAAGGATTAAAGGATACCTGGTGTGGTTGTTCCTACCTGACTTTTCCTTTACATTTCTGATTACGGATGAGAAACTTGTTTTCCCAATGAAACCTAAGATTATCTTGCAACCCGCTAGTCTCACACTAAAGTTTCGAAAATAATTGGAACTCTTACTTTTAAAATTAGTAACTTCTAGGGGCACTTACATCTGAACTGCGCTTTTTTAATGATAACGCTTAATTATAGGAAGCAAAAAAGCTTTTAATAATGAAAAACTTTCACCATGAACTTTTCAACAGAGAAAGAATGTGCAACTGTACTTTCAGATTACATAAACGTCTTTTTAATTCTTTTTTCTTTTCTTTCTCTTGTATTAAAAGTTCGTAACGAATGGTATTTCTGTCCCCACCTTGATTTCACACCCCTTGTCCTACAAGCATAGATTCTCCTACTTTGAAGCATTTTATCATTAGAGTCCTATTTTTCAATGACGAGAGTACGTCTGCCGCTAATGCATCTGAAACAGACCTCATGATCACTTTTCCATTCTGCGATTTCTTCAGAACCAATATTGCATGCTCAGAATGCTCGTTTCCTGGTTTGACCACAGAATCAAAGACCGAATTAATTTTTGAATTACTCCAACACTCATGATCTCCTTTGACACGAAATGTTATCCTGCACATTTTCTTTGTGTTGTAGCTATACCTTTGGCAACGATTCTTCCCCAAAGCGCCTTCAAATTTAGAATAGAATAGGTCGTGTTGTTATTACTTATATTTTCAAACGCATGAATGAAATTAAAACATAGCAGTTTCTTTTAATTAAAAAAATTGATTTTCCAGATGGCAGAGAATAGTACAGGTTAAACAAAACAGAATCAATAGACAAGAGAAGAGAAAATTGAGTTTGTGGAGTTGTTTAAGAACCACACGAATAAGAATAAAGCTGCAAAAGAATTGAAATTGTATTGCAAGATTTAATTAAACTCGTTAACATATAATCACTGGGTGATAGAGGAATCAAGGATCCGTGATTCTAAACGTCATTGGAGAAAATTTGGAAGTGGCTAAACTACTTTTTATCTAGGTACGGAGATTAAGTTGTACCAAAAATCCCAAGAAATGAGAACAAATGGTAAAAGAGTCAAAGAATAATGGTCTCAACAAAATGAAAAAAAAAACATGAATGAGTTACATATATATGGTTATATATATATATATATTATATATATAGATNAGAATCAATAGACAAGAGAAGAGAAAATTGAGTTTGTGGAGTTGTTTAAGAACCACACGAATTAAGAATAAAGCTGCAAAAGAATTGAAATTGTACTGCAAGATTTAATTAAACTCGTTAACATATAATCACTGGGTGATAGAGGAATCAAGGATCCGTGATTCTAAACGTCATTGGAGAAAATTTGGAAGTGGCTAAACTACTTTTTATCTAGGTACGGAGATTAAGTTGTACCAAAAATCCCAAGAAATGAGAACAAATGGTAAAAGAGTCAAAGAATAATGGTCTCAACAAAATGAAAAAAAAATCATGAATGAGTTACATCCCTCTGCTGATTTTTCAAATGTCAATGGTATGGTTTCATTCATTTAAAGCTCATTAATATATAACACTTTATTACGATGACCAACCGATACTGATAAAAAATTTTAAAAGGAATTTCGTATTTTGATTCAACAATTTCATCGCTAATTGAAAAGAATCGCATCTATTGAAGAAGAAAAAACTTAAAGATTAACAAACAGGACCGTAGGGTCCATGAGAACTATCGGACATTGCTAACATGTACCAGATACCATTGGCCTTGTTTTAGCACAAAGGGTGCGACTTAAAGTGATGCAGAACTACAGCAAGAGTGGTCTGAATAAAAGACAGCGTACAGTGGAACTGACGATTTCTGCCGATGGAGTACCCCGCATAAAACCTTGAATTATTTTGAAAGTGACTGTTCAGAGAATTGGAGCAAAGGAACGAAAGCAATACGATGGCTGTGTTACTCTTCAGTTTCAAGGTAATCTTGAAACTGAAGAGTAACATGCATAGTGAAATGAAAACGGTACGCTTTTCCGGGTAAAAAAAAAAATTAGAATGTTGGTAATGTTTTCACAGAAGGAAAAGGTTCTGGATTTGATTAGGATTATGATGTGCACCGAAAACAAATGACCAAAAACCTTTTACTGACTGCGTCTATAAAAGTATGAATGCATTTTTGAAGAGTGGTGTCACTGCATCTGATCTGGATTTGGGATTGACAAACATAGCAAGATATATGCATAAGTCTGAAAACACAGTTGTCAGATTGTTTGTAAAATGTGATATAGCATTTCCCGTAGAATGGAGGAGTGACAGTAAAATTCATATTCAAGATTTACCAGATTACGAAGTGAGAAGTTCTCACGAGATTGCGGATATTGAGTTTTATTCTTCAGCAAAATAGTAGGATTCCTCTTCATTTTTCCCCTCTGAACAGGATTGTTAATGATCTGTACGTTTTTGATTGATAAAATCATTAATTAGGTGTTAAAGTTCTTGAGTAGTTTTATGAATTTTCTGTAATATTTGATCAACCAGCACAGATAATTTGCCAGTTGCACACTTTTCAAGCATGCATTCAGAATTGTCAGAATAACAGCTAAACCTTTCAACTAAGTCGTGCGAATTGTTTGGGAGACTTTCTTTGAACCTTCTTTTCAATTTATTCAACCCTTTGGGTAGCAAGGACAAGTTCTCGCAAATTTCACACAGGCAAGACGCGTGTGGTATATTTATGTTGAAAATATATTCTTTGTGGACTTTCAGGAAATCGTAAAGTTGTGAAAAGATCAACTTCCTGTTAAATTCTTTTTCAAACGAATCACCGTCTGATTCTGTACAATTTGCAATGGAAAGTATCTCGCGCAAAGGCCACAAGAGATATTGTTTTTGTTTGTATTTGCTTTCGCCATCGAATTTTACAATGTATACATGTGCTTTCCGTCCAGGATTGGTATAGGAAATATCGGATCGATTAAGAAGTTCCATAAGTCAGGTCTTTTCTTCTTCGCCAAGCTCTTTTCGCGGTCTTCCCCGATTTTCCTGAAACTTAATACGGAGCTAATACTTTGTTGCCAGCTGTTGAATAATTTCATCTTTTTTGTGAGTACTCTTGGGAGGGTGATTTTCGGCTCTTGAAAGGCTGCGATGCATCGTTTGTTTGCATGAAAATTATGAGCTAGGTGTCGTCTGAGCAGATGATGTTGGATTGTTAATTGTGGTGACGGGAGTACTCTCTGAAACTTCTTCGATTCTTTTGGCTTCCCATTTTCTTAACTTATCGTTTTCTTTAAAATATTTGTATCGTTTCTGATCACTCTTTAAGTTAGCTCTCCACTTTGCCAGTCATTCTTTTTCCTTTCTTAAGTGTTCATTCGATTTTGCTTTCAATTTTTCTCGTCTTAATTTAAATTTTTGTGCGTTGGTCAATCCAGAGTATTCACCTTTACTTGGTCTTCCAAGAAGAAAAGGGTAGTTTCTATTTTAAAACTTCATTATATATTTAGAAACACCACGTGTCCAATGTTATAAAATAGTAAAATAATTTATTAATAAAACTAAAAAAAATAATGGAGAAAGAAAAAATTACCACGTCTTTTGACTGGAGCTTCTTCCATGACTTTCTCTGGCGTTCAATAGCGCTGATTACTCGTTCTTTTTGAAAGGCTTTTGATAAAAAGTAAATCTGACATTCGACGTTCAATTCGCAATCAAAACAAATGATTTGAAGCTGTTGCATTGCATCTTGTTGATAAAAACCATGGGCGACGTTTCTAGAGCTTTGAAAAGTTCTTGGACAAAAATGAATATGGTGTCGTATGGAAATTTTCGGTACCATATGTTTCTATCATTTTTCTGTCTGAGACAAGCGAGAAAACACACGCAGGTGCTTGCAGTCCAAGAGAACACAAGTGAAATTGATAGTTTGTAGCTGACGCGACATCGGAAAGTTTCATAACAGCCTTAAAAAATCTTTCTTTATGAAAAACAAGAGAAGTTGGCACTTTAAACAAGCTGTTAATTTCTGCACCACTTCTTAGGATTCCAGAAGTAAAAAGTCCAGGTTATTTTCTTGTTTTCCAGCTCTCAGATATCGAAACAAGCTTTAATGCTTCTAGGCGCCTTCTAGTAATGTAAGTGTGTAATGGGAGCATATCAAACAAGGCATACAACTTTTCCGTACGACACTAAAATCGTATGGGTTGCACTACTTTATTGCTCCACAAAAACATCAAAATCCCAGTTTTCAACCAATCCATTGGGGTTTTTTCGATAAGGCGATACCTAAGCTAGTTCAAAATGGGAAAAAAACAAAAGTATTTGAAAAAAATGTTGTCCTTGTATGTTGACGTATTTAAAAATACGCCCTCCTATAAAACTTAGTACATTCTCATTCGACCACTAATGCCTTCGTATTTCAAACGTATATTTTTCTTGCATAGATTAATGTTATATCTTTTCTGTTTGGCTGTGATGACAACCTAATTGGTAGAAAGGTTAGTGTGTGTATTTGTGTGTATTTGTGTGTTTATAACTAAGTGGTCAATACTTAGTGTTATGCCCTTTGTTACAACAAATGAAAAATAAAGAGATCGGACTGAAAACGACTCTCAGTTGACATATCCTTTTGTAGGTATGACTATACGTTACTAGGTATATGTCATTATAAGGTATTGTGTCGCAGCTCCCATGCACTAACGTGCTTCTTTTAAGTTCTAGCACAAAAATTGCAACGAATAACTTAGTTGCATTAATACAAACATCAGTATGATAAAAATCTTTCTACAAACTGTATGATTTGTCAACAATGAACTCAAAATAGAAGGCTATTCCTAGTAGAAAAAAAAATGCTAAAGATGATGTATAGTTATGTAATATGGTGCTAGTGATAAATAGTCTATTAGAGAAACTTTTACCAGAAATTTGAATCGTGCAGAAAATAAATGGTACTAAATATTACTGTTAAACAATCATTGGAGAATATAGTTGTCAGAGGTTCGTTTACTCTCCTTTTGCCGAAGATTCTGGAACACTTCTTATGATGCTTCTTGTAGCAAAGATGATGGTGTCTCAAAGAAATTAGAACATGTGAGAAAAAACATCCTAGACATTTTTGAGAAGTGACAGTTTTTCAAGCTGATAAACTTAAAATTTCTGACCTTGATACTAATAAGTGTATGTTTGGTGCTTACTTTTGCCACTATAATTTCTTTGATAAGTAACTTTACACTGGACAAGCCTTCAGCCTTGCTTAAATGCTCTTAAAGTTACTGGTGAGCTGTAATTGTTGAGCAGGTGGAAAGATAGGGAACAAAACTCCCTAAAAGTTTGATAAATAAAGTCAGGTGAAACTGGTTTCTTTTACACTCAATTTTTTAAAAATCCTTTCATAAGTAATATGGAATGAAGTCAGTGAATTCTCCGGTATCAATAAAATCTGTGACAAAAACAAAAGTAAAAAAGAAGAATATGAAAACAAAACAGTATAATTTCTAATTTTGAGAGCGTATAAAAACACGAAGAAATAAGATATTACCAATTTGTCATCAGAGTAGAGAGGAGATAGTTTAGTTGTTTAAGACTTCTTCGATGACTCCTCGAATTGCTTAAAATATTCAAATCCCAGCCCTGGTAGCTTATTTAAAAAGAGTGCATACTATTATAACGTATGAAAATGTAATTTGCCGAAAAGACCAGGACTCAGCAAACACAACAACAATGGTTTAAGTCTATGCTTACACTTAAGCACATTCAACGCTACAGACAATATATGAACAACTTCAGACTGTATTGGACCTAACTAAAAGTAAAGAAGGCTATGTTAATATCAGAGGCTAATAATGCCAATCTGGACAGTCAAGAAGGCATATCTCATGAGTTTTTAGTAGGAATGAAAAATAAGCATGGAAAACGACTAGTAGCATTTAGCAAAATCAATAACCTCTTCATAGTTATCAGTTGGTTTTATCGCCGTGAGAACTACTGGGGCTTTGCTGGTACCTTAAATAAAATCAGTTAAAACTTATCTTTATCAACTGTATTGGANCAAAATGGGAAAAAAACAAAAGTATTTGAAAAAAATGTTGTCCTTGTATGTTGACGTATTTAAAAATACGCCCTCCTATAAAACCTATTACATTCTCATTCGACCACTAATGCCTTCGTATTTCAAACGTATATTTTTCTTGCATAGATTAATGTTATATCTTTTCTGTTTGGCTGTGATGACAACCTAATTGGTAGAAAGGTTAGTGTGTGTATTTGTGTGTATTTGTGTGTTTTTGTGTGTATTTGTGTGTATTTGTGTGTTTATAACTAAGTGGTCAATACTTAGTGTTATGCCCTTTGTTACAACAAATGAAAAATAAAGAGATCGGACTGAAAACGACCCTCAGTTGACATATCCTTTTGTAGGTTTGACTGTACGTTACTAGGTATATGTCATTATAAGGTATTGCGTCGCAGCTCCCATGCACTAACGTGCTTCTTTTAAGTTCTAGCACAAAAATTGCAATGAATAACTTAGTTGCATTTATACAAACATAAGTATGATAAAAATCTTTCTACAAACTGTATCATTTGTCAACAATGAACTCAAAATAGAAGGCTATTCCTAGTAGGAAAAAAATGCTTAAGATGATGTATAGTTATGTAATATGGTGCTAGTGATAAATAGTCTATTAGAGAAACTTTTACCAGAAATTTGAATCGTGCAGAAAATAAATGGTACTAAATATTACTGTTAAACAATCATTGGAGAATATAGTTGTCAGAGGTTCGTTTACTCTCCTTTTCCCAAAGATTCTGTAACACTTCTTATGATTCTTCTTGTAGCAAAGGTGATGGTGTCTCAAAGAAATTAGAACATGTGAGAAAAAACATCCTAGACATTTTTGAGAAGTGACAGTTTTTCAAGCTGATAAACTTAAAATTTCTGACCTTGATACTAATAAGTGTATGTTTGGTGCTTACTTTTGCCACTATAATTTTCTTTGATAAGTAACTTTACACTGGACAAGCCTTCAGCCTTGCTTAAATGCTCTTAAAGTTACTGGTGAGCTGTAATTGTTGAGCAGGTGGAAAGATAGGGAACAAAACTCCCTAAAAGTTTGATAAATAAAGTCAGGTGAAACTGGTTTCTTTTACACTCAATTTTTTAAAAATCCTTTCATAAGTAATATGGAATGAAGTCAGTGAATTCTCCGGTATCAATAAAATCTGTGACAAAAACAAAAGTAAAAAAGAAGAATATGAAAACAAAACAGTATAATTTCTAATTTTGAGAGCGTATAAAAACACGAAGAAATAAGATATTACCAATTTGTCATCAGAGTAGAGAGGAGATAGTTTAGTTGTTTAAGACTTCTTCGATGACTCCTCGAATTGCTTAAAATATTCAAATCCCAGCCCTGGTAGCTTATTTAAAAAGAGTGCATACTATTATAACGTATGAAAATGTAATTTGCCGAAAAGACCAGGACTCAGCAAACACAACAACAATGGTTTAAGTCTATGCTTACACTTAAGCACATTCAACGCTACAGACAATATATGAACAGCTTCAGACTGTATTGGACCTAACTAAAAGTAAAGAAGGCCATGTTAATATCAGAGGCTAATAATGCCAATCTGGACAGTCAAGAAGGCATATCTCATGAGTTTTTAGTAGGAATGAAAAATAAGCATGGAAAACGACTAGTAGCATTTAGCAAAATCAATAACCTCTTCATAGTTATCAGTTGGTTTTATCGCCGTGAGAACTACTGGGGCTTTGCTGGTACCTTAAATAAAATCAGTTAAAACTTATCTTTATCAACTGTATTGGAAAAAAATCTAGTCTCGAAAGCATCTCATAACCTAAAACCAGCTGCATAGCATCATATGGTGTAGTACAAGCAAAGCCAAAACTTTCATTTTCAAGACCTAACAACTCACACAAAAAATTATGATTTTCAGTCTTGTGAAGGGAGAGGTAAGAATGACATCTTGTTGCTCATTCTCCTGGTGACATGTAGTCTGTCATGGATCCCCTTTGCTGATGCATGTACTTGTTTTGGTTTGACAATAAACATTGATAAAACCAAGATAATGTATACTCCTGCACCTGATGAGCAACAGCCTGATGTAGAAACAGCCTGAATAAATAATAAGAATTGGAGTGCCCTGACATTTAAATGGGATTCTGAAATAATAATCAAAATAAATAAAAAAGTATGGCGCAGAGTTGTTTTTTAAACCAGTGGATGACCAAAATCATCATTACAACCAAATATAAAGAGAAAAACCTTCACTATTAATGTTATAAAGAAAACCACCGTCAAGTTATGAAAGCTCCAAAAGACACCTGATATTTTTAAGAAATTTCAACTAATTTCACTGGATGTAGACAGGAGCCGGCCAACGAAATATTTGGAAGACTGCTTATTCGAATATGGCAGACATGTGACTGGCTAGCTGACTGGCGAGCTGACTGGCGCACACAGGAGTTTGTTTTTCGTCAATAATAACAAGAGGGGGTGCCCAAATTATAACAAAATTGCAATGATTCACCATACCAGTAAGATATTTCTCAACCCTGCTGGTATGAACACAAAATTTAGAAAAGAAGCTAGCAGTTGAGTGGGCAGGATACAGTAAAAGGAAGAACCCTTCTTGCATTTTTTCACTTTGAAAATTCTGTGAAAAAAGGAAGAAGATATTAAATAAAGAACAAGAATTCCTTAGTTTCATAGATTATCGTAAAACTTTAGATTCTATATTTCATAAGAAATCATTTCTAATTAGGTTAGCTAAGAGCTTAACAATGCATCCAACAGTACTGCTAAATAGATAGATAGATAGATAGATAGATAGATAGATAGATGGATAGATGGATGGATAGATAGATAGATAGATAGATAGATAGATAGATAGATGGATAGGTAGGTAGGTAGATAGATAGATAGATAGATAGATAGGTGGATAGATAGGTATATGGATAGATAGATAAAGAAACTTCATACACACATACTGTATATACATACATGCATACATTGATATATAGATATATAAATACGTACATATACATAAGGTGTTGATTTGTAGGTTGATTTGTGAAAAAACAACTAAGTTTGTTAACTGTTGTAACGAGAACTAGGGACGTAAGTATACAAATTGATATTGTTAGGTTAACACGCATTTTGATGAAAGAAAGCTAATTAATAGCCAACTCTGCCATTGGTGTTATTGTGGATGTGAGGCAATTGTTTGAAGCCTTCATCGTTAGCCTTTTAAAGTTGGTTATGTACACTGGATCATTTTCAACGTAATGAAACTGACGAATCCTTCAAATGAGTAGTAATGCTTGTAAATGGGCATTTCTGATGCTAACTCTAGCTATGTTGAGCAAATTCATGAATCTGTTTCTGTTTCCTAAAAAAAACCTGAGAAGTCGTTTTTTCTGGAATATTTACTCTAGTGTTTTGCATTCTAGCAGGTCGATCTATTGCCCACTTTTTAATGGTGTTCAGTTTTCTATGCCTTTAAGGAAAAGGCCGATCACTTGGCTAGATAATTTTCTGTAATTTCTATTCTTAATGACACTGGTGGGTTTTTGCTGAAATTCGCTTTGCAAACTTATCAGATTTTAGACTCTATTGTTATAAATCAAAGGTTACTTGCAGATAGTACAAAGAGATTCGATCAACTTAAGGCCACTAGTATATATTAGATTTCCGTGATCCTCTTGAAAAATTGTACCTCTAATTAATCTTCTTGCTGTCCAAACTCTGAAAGTGTTGCCTATTGGAGTCTTCTTTTCTACAGGAAGGATTTTAATTTTGTTGAAGATCTCACTCCATTGATGAGATTTTCACTGTATTCATAAAAGGTATTTATAGGTCTATGGATAAATGTAGTGAAGGACTTGCTATAGCTCTGGGAATTTTAAAGGGATATGATAAGGTGTAGTACATTTGCTTTGTTCATAAACTTTCTGGTTATGGTACTTGTGGGAGTATCTTTGGTATCATTCTGTTTGTTCTTTGTCTGAGGTAGTAAAATGTGTGTCACATTGGATGGAAATACATCTGATGAGTATTCCATTAATTCTCCATTAATGGAGAACTTGGTACTTGTTGGTCAGAGACAATTCTACTCTGGTCTTAGAGTCTTTTAAAAGGCTGACCTTATATATCTGCCTTTTTATTGTTTACTCCACCCAGCTCTTCTTCAGCTTCAATTTTAGCTTGGCTACCAAGAGGTGGTGGTCAGATCCGACGTTTGCTCCTTTTTCACCTTTACATCCCGTAGCAACCTTCTGAATTCCTTGACTATGCAGATGTGATCGATCTGATTTTCCACCCCTAGGTCTGGCAATAATCAGATTGCCTGGTGTACTTTTTTGTAGGGTAAATAGCTGCCACCAATGCCCAGGCTGCTCATTGCACAGAACTTTGCAAATCTCTTGCCACTCTTGCTTATCTACCCAAGTCCGAATCTTGCCATCAGTTCCTTGTATCCACTGTTGTCTTCTTCGGTCTTCGTATTGAGGTTGCCTATGAGAATGTTTTAGGTCTTGCTCTGGGTTCTTAGCCACGATGGTCTTCTGTCTGTTATAGAAGTAGTCTATAACTTCTTCATTACTAACGTTGGTCGGAGCATTGCACTGAATAATGGTTATCTTGATCTTCTTCTTCTTGGTCTTAAAAGATGCTGCAACGATTCTTGTTTCATGAGCTTTCTATCCTCTTAGGTCTTGTTGTGCAGGTCCTGGCAACATGAGTATTACGTTTTTCTGTGGGGTGAGCTATCTTCTTTGTGGCCTGAATACAGAAAAATCCCTCTGATGGGGACTTACTTTGTCCTGACTGTATCAAACAGGTCTCGCTGACTCCAAGCTTTGTTTGGTTGTAGCTTTTAATTTCTATGGCTAATTGCAATGTTTTCCCTTCTTATACAGGATCCTCATATTCCATGTTCCAACCCGGATTGCCCTACACAGTAGAAAGTGAGTCACCTATTCAGCTTCCACTGACTCATGGATTTCACCTCACAGCGCCATAATTATGTCTTGATTATATTCTTTTTCTCCCATGGTAGACGTCTCTTGATTTGTTGTTGGCGTTTCAGTAGCAAACTGGAATTTTACGGGGTGGTGTTGATAGCCTCAAGCCCAACACTCCTCCTTTCTCATATGGCCTTAGAGGTAGCCATGGCAGAGTTTAAAAATTTTAAGGTGGTGTAAATCTCTTTTCATAGTTTGAGCAACTACCAAAGTTTCTTTCAACTTTTTAATGGTCTTTAATCCAATGAATTGCTTTTAACCGCAGATTATAATGTTTATTTCACAGGAATAAACAGAAGCCCCGGTAGCTTCAAAATTTATCACATACTGACAGGCTTTTTGCTAAGATGACATAATTTGTAAAAATAATTGCGTGCGTGGAATATTGAGTTTCTTCATCACGCAACCTCTCCATAACTGTGAGGCTGAAATGTTTAAACCAAAATGTAAGGCTAGTTTTCAACCCCCTATAAGAGAAGTTGAATTGTTTAAACAAATTTCGACTGTAATATAGTTGTCCTCACTGGTTTCGCTCGGTCGGACTAATAAATTGTCATATACGCTATATTCAATGTATACATAAGTCAATTTCAATATTTCAAAAAAAATTGACATTTCTAGTAAACTTTGGATACCACGCTTCTGAAAATATCCTGAGTGAGTACATGTTTACTCTTCCGAGGTATGAACCAAAGTCTACGTGAAACAACAGGGATCTCTAGACTTGAAACTTTGAAGAGCTTCGCATTGACTGGAAAGTTAAAATGGCAGGGGGGTTATAATTTTGAATTTTTCATTAGGTGATTCTGTTTTATTTTTATTTTCTGATTTTACCCCTCTCTCAATACTATTTCTTAAAATGTGCAAAAGCTGTAATATTCGACAAAGAAACAAATTGGGTACAGTACCTCTAGGCGCTTGGCTGGCCTAGAGGTTGGTGAACTTCTGGCGTAGTAGTCTGACGAGTTGCCATGCAGCCACTAACCCACTATTTTGTAGCAAATATCTAGATGCAAAATTTGCTGATAAATCACAATTTCGAGTCGGTTAGGGTTATCTTGCTTTCTTCAGAAAAATAATATTCAGTAAAATAATTAAAATACCATCTTGATAAGCCGAAAACAAATATTGGTGGAGAATATAACTCTCATCTTCAGTGGGTTCTGTTGGTAAATTTCTTTACTTTTCATCCTCAGCTCTAAGATCGTTAAGATTTTTGGCATCTAGCTGAAATACAGGAAGGGTTCTGGTTAAGCAAAGCTGCTTTACACGGTAAAGAGGAGCAAGGTGTGGTGTCAAGTAGAAGGAAAAAACTATTAAACAATAGAGTGTCTTTAAAGTCATTTCTCCCCAGTATTTTGGGCTCAGACAATGTCCTTCAGAGGGAGAATTTGTTGTGGCAGTGAGGAATTTAATAGGAAAGGAAGAAAAAAAAGAGAGAGTTTTTTGTGGTAGTAAGGAATTTCTTGGTCGTATTCTCTTCTTGACTCCAAGCAATGGATTTTTCTTTTTTAAAAAGTTCCATAGCCTTTTACCCCCTTTAGGAATCGATTTGAGAGCCTCATGGTAACAGTACAACTGTATTAGCCACTAAGCCATGTCTCCTCTCATTGGAAGGTATATAAACACCATGTCAAAAACTACATTTCTTCATCTTTGCTTTGCTTGTGAAAAGTCTCTTAATTTGCCAATGCACATATCTTTACCAAGCGACTCATAAATTTCTTACCACGTCTCCGCATAACAATTTAACACCCATTTCAAAAATCATGCATTCATAGAAATACAATGCGAGCATTCTCTCACAGTTTCTTGTTATCTTGCTACACTATAGACATTTCAGTCTAATAAACTGTGAAGATAGGGAGAAGATCAACATATTTTAAGTAAGTAGTTACCCTTATCTCAACCCATGTCCCTCGTTGTTGGGTCATATCTGAATATCAAAGTTCAAATTTCCTCAAGTAGATATGGTGAGGATCACAAATCAGGCTCTGAGTTCTTGCCTTTTGTCACGGAGGTAATTGAAATATGCACTTTTTTGTTCTGTAAGAATCATAACTTTAACTCCCAATGAGCAACAAATGGCAATGCTTATTAAAGCAACGGATATTACGGAGATTTTTTAAGACCGGCAAGATTACTCCATTGCATGGTAACGTTTGCTTGAAAACCCAAGAGCAGTTTTTACCCTTTGTGTAATTTGACAGTATTTGTCCTGTTTTATTTTTAATTTTTTGTTGCTTTGACTTTTCTGTTTTCATGATTGTTATAGACTTATACCATCTAATATATATCTTGTCATTTGGACTCCGGAAAATTTTATTTCTGTTGTGCAACTCAAAAGCACCTCAAAAGGACAACACGGGAATATTTCCAAACCTTGACATGAAGGGATAGCCAGAAAATACCAGCTACTTGCCCTGTATTCTAATTTACAAGATCAGGTAAAATAACCACTTTTTTTTATTATTGATTTTGGTGGATTTTCTAAACGTAAATCATAACCAGACTGTAATTAAGGTAAGGTGACCAGATTTTTCGGATGAAAACAAAGGACGCCTGGAGTTTCGTAGAAAGTAATGACTGTTCATAATTTTAGTCAACAGTATTCTATTGCAATACCAGTCTGCATGTACATTGCACCTGATACGAAGAATCCAATAGTTAAGTGATATACTGCCCTCTCTTAGTAGTAATATATACTTTGCATGTATATTCTTTTACTACATGTATATCCTCAAGAGATTTCACCGTCCAGAAGTATTGATGAATAACGGTATAGTTTATTGTTTCAATGACGGTATCTCTGTGTGAATATTCCATTCAAACATTTGGTTCAGAATGGGTGTCGTTTCTCATGTGGTATGCAAATGCTTAATGAGACTCACTGTGATATTCGCCCAGCACTAATTTGCCTCTCGCACCACGGTGTTACAGCCTGTTAAACTCGCAGACTTTACGTATCACTGCGTCATGACTCATCAGTGTCTCATCAGTAAGTCATTAGCCCATCAGTGTCATCACTCAACACGAGTCATCACTACACCCCGTCGTAATCGACATAATGGTCTGTTGAAGGCATTTCTGGGCATGTGCATCGAGTGTGTAGGTTTCCTTTGTACCAAAGAGCTGTCCCTTGTTTCTGCTTTCGAATAATGATTAAATGAAAAAAAATATCCTACCATGGTAGTTATTTCCGCGAATAAAGGACATAAAGGGCATTATCATGAAAATAAAGGACAATAAAAGACAGGAAAAAAGAAAATGACACGGATCCAAAACAAAGGACAGTCCTTTGAAAAAAAGGACGTCTGGTTACCTTAAATTAAGGCCTTTTATTTACTGACACTATTTCAGTTTAGAAAAAAAAATTCGGAATCTGGCCTTGGTAAGAAGCCGTTCAAACTCAGTAGTTTCAACTTAAGAGAGTAGTAACCGCTTGCAATTGATATTTTCTCCCTCTACAATTTGCCGTAATTACCACTGATGTTTCCATGCTTGTTTGTAATACCAATCATTTCTTTTTGTGCTTTCTACTTATTCGAACTTGGATATAGTTGGTAAGGTGATTTTAGCCATTATTTTAAGCGCAACCCTCCCCCGGGCGCAAAAAAACCCCCAGAAGTTTGTGTCATTATTTTATTTGTTGTAATTTTAACTAGCTTCATCTTCAGGATCTAATATAAAACACGAGATAACTAACAGTTGTAAAAAATCAAATGCTATTACATATTCGTACATTGGCTGTTTTCCTTTAAAGCGATAAGCCAGAAAAACAATTTTTAAAAATATTAACAGTGGGCGTACAGAAACAAAAAAAAGTGTATTTTTTCTGTCAGGATTATTTTCGCCGATAAGACTAAACTCTGCTACACTTCTAAGTTCTCAAGTTAGATAAGCAGAATATATTTACTGACAAGCCTAACATAGATCTATTGTGAACTGGAGAATATATTTTTAATTGTGATATCCGTATTCTGAAAAC
>RDPX01000055.1:2763017-2773567 GCA_003991215.1 Morbakka virulenta
AGCCTGGCATCTCACTTCTGCACCTTTTGCCCTTTTGCATATTATTCTGACCTTTTGTTGCACTTAAAACTTTTGGATGTCTATCCAAAAAAGGCTAAATACCACTTCTTAACGTAATCAACTTAAGTACTACCCGAATCAAAAATTAAATCACAATGTATAAAATGTATAACACAATATCGAATAAAATGATGCATGAAAGAGCTTGAAGACGAGGTGCTGTGAAGAAGCACAATCGCTAGTTATAGAGTAAGAAGTCAAAGTTAATTACCAATGCTTATCAAGCTTGCGATATTTCCACATAATATATTAAGGGTACATTACTTTTTTGTACCAAGAACTGTTTTTACTGCTTTTTTACTCTAAATGGGTCTCCCTTGTAAGGTATAAAGAACAGCTGGATACATCAGAAAAGGAATTATGTCAGGTAAAAAGTATATACGTCAACTTAATTACATGGTCCAAGATGTATGCATTCAAGGAAAAAAGCATGATAAAAAATCAATATGATTGTTGAAGTGTAACTTGTATATATGTATCTGATTCTCTGAGAAATTTTAGCGCTTGCTTGAACTTTCATATCAGATTCCTTTCTTTAATACAGGGCTACATGACTTTTCCTATACTCTTGAACATCTGATTTCTTTATAACTAGAACTGCTTTTTCATTCTAAATCCATCTCACTTGTAAGGTACGAAAAGTAGTTACCTGGATACACAGAACAAGAATAGTGTCAGCTAAAAAGTATGTACTTCAGCTTGATTGTACGGTCTACGAGGTAACATCAAAAAAACAAAACATGATAACAAATTAAAACTGAATTATTACTGAAGTATAACTTATATACGCCTCTTATTCTTGCTTCCTTTTCAGTCTCACAGTTTCTGCTTCTAACACCATTTGGTTTGGATACATTTTTAAACTTTATGACTTTCTGGAATGCCTCCTCTGACAGTCTTTCACACTGATCCTCAAAAATGCTGTGTATCGTGAGACCACTGCAGGTTACAAATGAAAGATATTTCTGACGAATGTCCATTTTTCGTGGCGGTACCCCAAAACCGAGCCTTTGACAGCCCAAATGCACATTAACTTATTATTCTTGGTGATGAAAGGTAGTGACTAAAGAATCTTTCTTCACGAGAGCTGCCTCCTGGTTTATACTCTGTCATGAGATATGGTAACAGAGTGCATGAAGGACACCCTAGTTAACAGACAGGTACAAATTCTTACCCTTCCACTATGACTCTTGGCCAGGAGGGTATAGAGCCATTTTGCAACATTTTGTTTAACTCAGAATTTGTAAAATTACGAGTATCATAAACACTTCCTGGCTATTTTACGACAGCCTCAAAAAATCAATAATGGTAATCACATTTTGGCAAAACGTTTATGGAGTATCTGTTTTTTCTATTAATAACATCTCTTGTATTTGTAGGTAGTTGTTTAATGTGATGGGAGTGACATTTACATCACCTGTGCATTAGGGAAAGCGATGTTGTTTTTCAAACTTACTTGTTATCTCTACAAATCCAATAGTGGGATGATAAAAAATAATATAAGCACTATCTCGCCAAATATCTATCTACTCCTAAAAAACTTAAGGATATAAATTATTTTGATCTTCAATGTCTCAATTAGTGCATTATATGAAAACAAGTGTATTTTACTTGGCTTAGTCGACTAAACTGCTCAGGCCATTGAAACCTATTCAGTCTTAGCAATGTTCCATGCTTTTTTATCTATTAGTTTAAAGGCTGAGGTATAGGTGAAATATACCTATCCACAACGTAGATGATATTCTCCGTAGAAAAGGTTTTTGCAGTCCTATTTATTTTCTTAGCAGGTAGGTGAGCAAAGGGAACTGGTATTGTTATAGACAAGATAGAGAAGTTAGGTAAGTTCCTGAATGAATGCTGGAGAAGAGCAGGGGAATATGGATTATGTGTCTGGTTCTAAATACAGTATATTAAGTTTGAGGGAAGGATACCAATAACTGAGTCTTAAAATGTGCTGTTACATGATCACTTGCGGAACAAGAGGCAACTTTTGTTTACAACACGGTTTTAGGAATTGGAATAGATTCGGTGACATAAAAGCTAAAGTTTTTCCTCAAAATATTTTAGCAGTGGCCTGATACTTATGCAAGCTGATTGCCACACGAAATGTAATCCAATAGCAACCACCATGCAATTGAGGTCTGACTTGAAAAATTTGTCAAAAACCCGTCCCTGGAATGCCGTTTTTTTCATTAATCTGGTTTTTCTTGATTTGGCAAAAGCGGACTTGGTGGAAACTGAAACTCGTAACTTTCACTTTGAGCATAAAGAATAAGCTCCAATTTGTGTGTTTTAATGTAGTTGTTACTGCTAACAGAGGGCCAGAAAATACTCTTGCCCAATTTTGGATTGAATCAGCTTAGCACTACTCTCTAAAACTGACTTGAGTATGGTTATACGCATGCCCTAGGCAACTTAGGAAAGGCAGAATAGATTTTACCCCACCTGCATAAATCGTGCTTAAATGGCTCAAACTCTTCAAGACATTTCTGTAGTTAAAACCATTGAAAAATCTAATGAATTCCATTCTTTGTATGTATCGGGTATGAATAAGCATCCTATAACATTTCATATTCTGCCTATTCTTCAATTTAACCACAGCATTTATCTAATTGTTACTCAATTTTCCAATTAATAATATGAGCTTGATTTGAAAAGCTCCCTATTGAATGCAAGACATTTTTATACAACGATTGTGACACTCTAGTGTTAACTACTGCCAATAATATATTGGTCACGTAAATCTTTTGCACCTCCAAGAGTAAGGATACTCAAGTGTAAAGATGTGTAAAGAACCTTATAGTCTTAAGGAAAGCGAAACTGCTTGAAACTTGGGTAACAATTGGCCTAAATATGCCGATGTAAATTGTATGAACCTTTGGTAAATTGTCCCCAGGGTGCAAATCAAGTCAAATTTTTGTAACAACTATAGAACACCTTTTATTTAAAGATTTCTGTTACGTAAAAAGTATTATTAAGTAACAATACATTGGGTAGCGCTTAAATTGCATAGAAAACTACAAAGCACCAAAGTTAGAAATATCTTTTCTAAATAACTCATTTGTTTTGTTAATTTTTCTATAGTCTTTAAAAAAATACTTATTGCGCAAAAGAAATGACTCATTAGACACTTATTATGCTGAAGAAAACTTCATATATCGAAATAGATGCAAACAAACACGATATTGGAAGTAGAACATCAAATAGGCAATACATTTTGTCCTTTAAGTAAGTTAAGTAATCTAATTGGAATAAAACTATCGAAGAGTAAAGTTTTTTGAATGCATTCTCTTCATTTGTTTTCAGACGGAAAGTAAAATTGTTTTTAGAAGGAAACAATTAGTACAGCGAGGAGAACGAATCAACAATTTATCGAATAATGGATAGGACGAAAGGATACCACAGTAAAAATCAAATTTTACAGTGCAAAAATTCTGTTGAAGACCGATGTTTACAACGATATTTAAACAGATTGACTTTACAAAAACAATATAGCAGCAGATTGTATGACTCGGACATCAAAGCCATGGCTCAAAAATATAGTGTGATTCAATCAAGATCCAAAGGAGTACTTACCTGGAGCGAAAATGATAACTGGAACCGAAGTCCTACCAATTTGCCATGTGTTCCCAAGTCAACTAATTATACGATTCGTTTAAGTTCCCAGAAGAATTATGACTTCGATAAAAGGAGAGCCTCTTCCTTCACTCCGGGAGATCTTCGAGGGGGAAATTTGCCAGAAATAGTTTCAGAGGGTGTTGAAAATAAGCGAAAAGCTAAAGTGACTGGGTCGTTAAACAGTGTTAATTCATTGGTTCACTCAAAGTTCTCCTGCAATGACAAAGTAGTTACAAATCTTCGTCTAACTCGGGCCTCGTCATCTCCAAACCTCCAGATAGACCAAAAATTATGGTACAAATCTTCTGGCCGACCACCACCGACAATAAGCCGAAAACCTACTCCTATTGTTTCGGCAGGTTCTGCTGATGTGTTTTCGTCAAATCGAAGTATATTTTATAAAAAACTTGACAATATGGATAGTGCAGATACATCCTTACAAGAAAAGACTAGAATGCCACCGCTTCACAATTTTGGTGATGAAGCTCCATCAAAGGAAAAGAAAGAGTTTTTCCCAGAGATAAAAAGCGGTTTATCGAAAAAGATGTCAAAGGAAGATGGGAGGCGTTCCTTGACTCCCAATTCATTACAGGCATTTACTACAGGTAATGTAAGCAGGATGGACCCTAGTCTTTTCCAGCAACTAAATAGTACGAAGTACCGCAGAGGAAGCTTGCCATGTAATCTTTTGTCAGGGACTCGATTGAATAACAATTTGCCCGAATACAGTGAAACTCTAGACTGAGACTTTTAAACGATCTTAAAATTTTACTGTTTTATTACCTACACCATAATGGGAAACCAGTATTGGTATGGAACATTAGATTAGATCTACCCTTCTGGTCTTCTTTCGACCACTGAAACAGCAAGGGGCGTGATGTAATAGTTCAACCTACGATCCCTGTATCATGTTCATTCAAGATTAGCAGGTTGAATTTTCATGGTTTGCTTGTGCTTTTGTACCTTATCAAGGGACCAAAGAAAGTCAGGAAAAGCTCTTTCTTATTTTACCTTCTTATTGTTATTTTTCTGCTCAGTGCTTTTGTTTTTGTTTGTAAAAACTTGGTAGGGATTTTTGTGTACTTACAAACAGTTGCTTACAAAAATTTATAAATACTTTATTGAAAGACTTTTAATTAGATATTGCTCGCACAAAAACCGGTTTTCGGTTTTCAACTGTTAACAAATATCTGCTTGATGTATTAAGCGACAAACCGTAAGGGCAGAACGAGAGAAAATAGTTTAAGCTATTCCTAAATGTACTGATCAAAATGAGTTTTGTAAATAAATAAATTCCTCTTTTTTTATCTTACACTTATCATTAAATTGCTAGACATTTGTGAACAATACTTGGATGCGTGGAGATTTTATAGAAGATTACCGATTGCAAAAGCCTATTGTCTATTGCCAGTCGTAGAGTACCAACCAACAAAAAACGCATTGTGCTTCTACCAATTCTTTCAAACATTAGGATCCTTCACCTCTATACAGTACGCACCTGTCGGTAATTATTTAAGAGACGCCTTTTCGTTATAAGCACCAGCTTTATAAATAAAACACGTTCAATTTTAAGCAACATGTAACAACCATTTCCAAGTTCATTTCCATCCTCATCAAATTATTGAAAACAATCGCAAACAGAAGGGTATTAGGCCATACTTTGTCGAAGCTTTGCTTCTTTCCAAGACATGGTTGGTGCTTTCAGTCCCAGTAACGGGAATTACAGACGCCAATTGAAAATATAACGCGTAGCGCCTTTCAATGAAAATAAAATAGAAGTTACAAAGGAGAGGTTAAAGGCTAAAAAACAACGAAAGAAATTTCAAAGTCCAACTATTTTAAGAGTTCAAAATTGTTTTAACGTACTTGTTTACATATTAATTGATGAGCAAATTGGTTCTCTAATTTTACATTTGGTTATCCTTAAACCCATACAAGCTACTTTTCTGAAAGGGCACTTGGGATGCAATAATTTTACCTTGTTCTGAAACAATCTTTTCAGTTAACTTCCCCCTTTTGGGAGCAAACTGGCAAAAATTACATCCTGTGTGAAAACAAAGAAGTATCTTACGAGCTATTTCTTTGTATGCGCTTCGATGCCTACATGTAGAGTTGACCAAGATGAGCTATTTCACACTAAATACGAAAAATTTGACAGCCACAAAACGACAAATTAGTCCAAAAATAACGTTTTATTCTACACATACATAATTGACAGTAAATTCTAATTCTCTGCAGGAAAATAATAAATATATATAAATAATCTAGTTTCTTGTGTTTAGCTGGGGGACGGATGCATTATCCATATTTAACTTTTCTTTCTGGTTAAATTTTCCGTATTTTTTAAAGCCACATGCTGCGGATTTCTCTTTTGCATTTCCTTTGATATCTCTTAACTTTTACCGAGTAGCGAGCAAATGTTTTGACAATGCAGGCGGAGCTCAGAGTTAAGGAAAATTTTTGAATTGGAAGGAGACGGATTCTGGGTAAATGCTCGTGTAACAAAGGAAACCCGGAGCAAAGATTGTTTGTATCGCTTTTGTAGAAGTGATACATACAATCTTTGCTCCGGGTGCAGGGGAAGGAGAATCACAGGCACGATCACCAAAAAACACAACTAAAAATGCTCACGAACAATAAAATTGAGTTTACACGACCCAGTGGTGGACCAAATGTATCAATCCAGTCCTGTGTTGGAAAAATACTTGAAAACGTATACCCTTTGGGGAGCAATTTTACAGGTAAAGGTACCCCTTTTGGTAGCAAAATTGCTGAAAGTGATACCCTGTTCAGCGGCACATACGATTTACCAAAAGTATTGACGTGCTTCCGGCGAATGCTTTGCATCTCCAAGACAAAGAAGACAAGCTCTAAATTTGTCAAAAAGTGCTTTAAACACGTAAAGCAGAGATGTACTGTTTTAGAAATTATTTTTTTATTGATCACCCATGACCTGTCTTTAATCACGAAAGCTGTAATACAATCCGTATTTCGAATAAGTAATCAAAATGGGTATACTTGCTCCACAAATCAGATGTTTGATAATCTCTCCCAATTTTGGATAAGAACTGCAACTTGAATTACAAAAAATTCCCTGTTGTAACAAATGTATACGATTGAAATGAGAATATGTTTTATTGAAAAAGATGCATAAAGGAAAAAGGATATTTAATTCAGATATTTTGGCTCTTCATATGGATGTCAGGTATTGTAAGTTAAGATACTGCGGAGAAAATATATTGTTTTATTCCACTCCATGGATCAAATGGTGACCCTATCTTATAATTACTTTATTGTCCACAGCTCTTAAGTAAAATGGTATTATTGTGCATGCTTGTTTCCGGAGCTGACGAATCCTTAATAGAAGTTGACTTACTGAAAAGAAGCTTAGGACAGGAATTGAGTAGCATAAACAGCCTCTGTCTGACTTTAAGACAATAGATGCATCTTATTAGTACAGTGACCGAAGGAAACTAATTACGATTATTGATTCATGCCGTATTTTCTCTAATAAACGCCAATCCTCAACTAAGCGCCGCCTTCTACCAAACACAACAATATCAAAACCGGAGTTTATTAGAACTCCCAGTCTATTTTTTTATTCTTTATCAATACCATAAAAAGGATACTTATTAATAGCAGCGAAGGTAATTTTATTCATTGTCTCAACGGAGGGACATTTTGTTCGTGTGGGTTTTCTTTGTTAAAAGATCAGCTTCAAGTTGGAGAAGAGGTGACACTGACAGAAATTCAGCTTCAACTAATAGATTCTGATAAAATATGCAGTTGATGCATTTCATCTTATTGAGAAGACAGCGATTAACACGTAAAATGTTGTTGTAGCTGGTCTTTGTCGATCACAAAATAATGTTTGGTTTGAAATAAACCCCGCCCTCTTATAAATATGCAAAATCGTGCTTAAAATTTTAATAAAAGTCGCATTGTTTATTGGAAGAAATACGGTACTCAGGAAAGGAAAAAAGGGAGCTAAGTCAATAGCATTATCATCCCCACCACCAGCCACTTCTTCATAAAATCTGATAGTAAACTCGTTATCTTACCCTGTAAAACTATTTGGCTTTAACGTCACTTTTCCCCACTGGGGCTCAGACGGACCTATTGATAACAGAATTATTGCTGCAAAACACATTGATGGGGAGAAGGACCTATGCACAACTCCGCAAAATGATAATCAGCAATAAAAAACAACTGAGGGATGAGTTAAACAAGGCATTATCAAACCAATAACCATACCAAATTAATTTAGTAACAATGCATCACATTTGGTAGTATACAGAATTTGGATGGCCACATTAAGAGGAGGAGATTTAACTTACGTTTATACCAATTTTTTCCCTCTCGAAAGAAAAAAAGTTTTTTTATCAGATAAAACTTTTATGTTATAGGTTCTCTTTTTTTCAAAGGTTACTTTTCAAATAGTGGCGGCAAACGAACGAAAGCGTTGTTCTGAAGTATTTGCAAGGAGCAAAATTTGGCCCTTGTGGGAAAACCTCTTCTCAACGTTGACGAGACTACATTTAATCATCTTCTCTGACAGTAAGAACGTAAGAAAAAATGGTGAAACTATACCTAACAAAATTTGCAAAGCTATCGAGTACAGTAAAGAGTACAGGGAGCTAAGGTCAGTAAAAATTATAACATATACTTTATGTTGTACAAAACGAGGCTCTTGGGATCATCAAGCCAATGAATTCTAAAGCACCAGAAATCTGAGACCAAGCTTAACTCTTTGTGGTTAAAAATTTGGGTAAACGCTTGTGCAGCAGTGGAATATACACTGGTGAACAGCAGCTGTAAATGCTGTCTAGTCTTCCTTTGAAGTTAAAATATATGCCACAGACACTATTAAAAACGCTCGTCAAATTTGACTTGGAACAGCCTTCTGTTTCACACATTTAATAAGTGACCACATTTTTGTACCTTCCTTGAAAGAAACAAACAGATCAGATATTCTGGTTAGGACACTAAAGTATTCTGTGATGTAGTATTACATGAAGTGGAGCATTGACTGGAAGACTGACTGCTGTCTTCCTTATCTATCAGTAATACCTGTGTATAACTTCAGATACGTTTATTGAGGATTAGAAGCCAATT
This sequence comes from Morbakka virulenta, assembly GCA_003991215.1. Taxonomy (NCBI): domain Eukaryota; kingdom Metazoa; phylum Cnidaria; class Cubozoa; order Carybdeida; family Carukiidae; genus Morbakka; species Morbakka virulenta. The sequence goes on from RDPX01000055.1 coordinate 2,771,811, forward strand.
CTTAATGAACAGTTGTTCTGAAATTTGATCTTCTATTTAGACTGCTGGTCTCTTGAATGAATATCTCAAGATTTTCTTTCAAAACCCAAGGTATCTCTTATCCTAAATTTTCTACCACAAAATCTGCCAGCTCATTTTTGAGATTTGGAACTAATTTCCTGAGAGCTATAAGGAAGATTATTGCCTAACGCAGTAGCACTGAATCGACCTTAATGTGAATTGCATCTATTTCGGTTATAGTTACCTGTTAGAGAAAAAAGGTTATGTCTATGCTAGCTGGTGGTATGTGGCAGAGTAAAGTAAATAGTTTAGTGTATTAACACCAACAACAGCTTGATGCTTTTCAAAAAGAATTTAGTACAGGTCTTATCATTACATCCAATATGTAAACTATTGTTAGGGGAGGGGGGTATTGATCTGCATGATGAGCTGCTGTGGACCTCAAGTGCATGCAGGCCCAAAACCTTCCTCACTACAGAATTCAACCCTGACTATTTACTGCAAAAGTCATGCTATTACTTTCAGATGTTGCCATAAAAATGAACAGTAGGCTGCCTCTTTGCTAAAAAGACGAAATCGTATAAGGGTTTCATCAATGCACTGCAGCTTGAGTGACCTACAGCTGTGCAGGGAAAGGGCCATCTAGTATCAAATAGTCAGTACGTTGTAAACCACAGTGTACGTGGCTGAATTAGGAATAAAAAAATGCACAACAGTAATCCATTTACTACTATTGAATTAGATAATAAGTATACTATTCTATCATCTCTGTGATATAGCCTCTGTTGAACTGAAATCCAAGCCTTTTTTTATTCCCATGGCCTTAAGACTATCGAGCGATAAAAAACACAAACTGATTTACTTCTCCAACAACTATGAAGGCGTGAAGACCAAACAAAGACTATTCAGCATTTCCTCATATCTGAACCTGGTTTCCACCGTCAATAATTGGGGACAAATTCAAAGATTTGACTGTTAGGGTACACGGCTCCAAAGTCATGGCCTTGCTAATTTAAAATTAGCTTGTCACAATTACGACAGATGAATAATGTTTTCATGTTGCTTATCCAATCTTGTCCCCGTGAAATATATTATATATTTCCTCAGTGGATACAATTTGTAAAGTAAAAAATCACTGCCAAAATTGGTTAGAATAACTGCTTGACCGTACACCTCCATATATTCTTAGATTCTAGTCATGGAAGATGAAACTTAGGAGAGTTCATTATAAAGCTTAGATAATTTTTTTGTCAGAAGCCGCTTGATGATTTTCATCCATCCTCTTGACCCCCTATGGGCTCCGGTTAAGGCATGATCCCAAGCATCATGTTAGCAAACCACGAAATTCAACAGCAAGAAAAACTCCAAATAAGGGGCTCTGGGTAAACTCCAGGAACTGTTCAGGTTTTTATATCGACTGCTACATCCTGAAAGAAAATTTCAAGCAAAACGAGAAGAAACTTGCTCATAGCAGTGTCACATGTGTATATGTGTATATGTGTATATGTGTATATGCGTATATGTGTATATGTGTATAGGTGTATATGTGTATAGGTGTATATGTGTATATATGTATATGTGTATATGTGTATATGTGTATATGTGTATATGTGTATAGGTGTATAGGTGTATAGGTGTATAGGTGTATAGGTGTATAGGTGTACATGTGTATAGGTGTACATGTGTATCGGTGTACATGCTGTCACTTATACACATGTAGAGGTGTATAGATGACAGATTTTACGACAGCCTCAAAA
>RDPX01000055.1:2795803-2822381 GCA_003991215.1 Morbakka virulenta
CTCAAACTTCCCCCCCCCCCCCCAAAGAGATGTAATTTCGCATGACTTCTTTCAAATTCGTTGTTGTTATCCATGTTTAGCCTTTACAAAAGTAAGTAAGACACAAAGCAAATCTCAATACAACTTTTGTAAATCAATCCATAAACAAGCTGAGAGTCCGATTGGTAAACAAGGCAATAGAATATTGATTGGCAGTTCAGCATTTCTTCTCTGGCTTGTCTTTGTTGAACGAAATGATTAAAACTCTATACCGTGAGTAATTGCTTCGCTTTTTATTTATTTTTTCATTGAACTTGATTTAACAAATATATATTTACTTCAGAGTCAGGCTCAAATGTTGTGATACTATCGTTTGTTCCTGTTGCCTTATATCTCCTCTTTTCAAACTCAATTTAGGTAATTTAAAGGTCTAATCTATGTCGCCTCGTATTAAGCTTTATGCAAGCATTGATTTCCGCGTTATTACCTGTCTCTATCATGAACTGCTTTACAGGGGCCTTGGCCCAGCACATTTTTGCCAGGTAAAATTTCTTTATTATGAAGCAAAGATTGGAAAACACAAAAAATAAGAATTTTCCTCTGTCAGAATAGTTCCCATCAGTACCTGCTACAAACAAATCTGATTAATAGACCATGACTGGCAAACCAAGCTTCAGGCTAAATAGTTAAGTACGTATGGACGGCCGCCCCACAGAAGAATCAACCTTTTGTCGTAAGGAGCATCAAGCGAAGTATAAAGCATGAAAGGAACTGGGACCCATTATTAATCTGTCAGAAAAGATAGTGAAAATGTAGCACCGTGCTCATGTTGAATATCCTTTTCCGTCTTCTACTTGTTTGCTCCGCTGAATGATAACGCGCCTTCTTGTGTTGTGAATAATGAATGAAAACAACCAGAAGTCGATCACTCAGTTTTTTAAATTGAGTCAAACATTGTCGAAGCAACAATCATCGCAGCAGAAAACCTAATATTTGCGAGAAAATTAGGCAGAATTTCAGTATAAGTGCTAATAAAACGTTCTATCCTCAAGCGAAATACGATTTTCCGAAATCAAAGAGTGGAGAAAGACTACGCTCATGTCAAATAAGTTGGTTTGAATAGTTTCCATTGCTTCATTTTGATGAAAATTAAGTTTCTCGAATGTTCTTTTCCTCTTTTACTTTCCTTCAAGCAGAAATAATTTTTTCAGCACATTTTAGGAAGCAATCAAATCACTCCATGATGATGCAATGGAGGCAGAACTAAATTTGCGGGTATGGCAAGAAATTTTCCCAAGCATGTCCCTTAGACGTCAGCCCACTTTGGCCGAAGAAAATGAGCAGCTGTCTCGGTTTTCAGACTTCAGCAGTTTAATCAAAACCACGACGGTTCCAGTTTAAAACCAACTCTCCGGGTTGAACTGTTTTATCACTGATTGAAAAATCTTTTTCATTTAAATTGATAATTGTGCAATCGGCTTTGAGAAAACCTTAATTCCATTGATTGGGCCTCCGTTGGTTGTCTTTTATTGCGGTGAATAAATAACCGATAAAGCCATCTGCAAAAATGGTAGTAGTTACGAAATCGCTGATGAAAGGACTTCAATTCATTTTATATAATAAACAGAATAAATGAGCCAATAAAAATACAAATATTAAAATATTACCGCTCCCCTTTAAAATTTTTGGTCACCATCTCTGGGTCCCCTTAGGGTAAGCCCCAGTTAGATCAAAATTTTCCAGCCTTTTTTTGCAACTTTTGTGTATATTAATCAGCTCCCTCAGTCAATTCTTCATTAGTGCACTAAAAATGCTTAGAAATTTTATCAGTTCCTTGCTGCACCGGATTCATTTTCAATATTAAAAAAATTTCAAATGGACAGCCTGGTGAAAGTCAAGGGAGACAAAAGTTTGTTAAAGCTCACGTTCAGCTAAAGTAGGTATCTTCTCAAACAACCCAGGACGTTCGGTTTTCCAATTGCCAGGAAACTGCAACATACACCATTTTTAAAGACAACCATTGCGCAGTACAGAAAATAAGCTAAGCCTATAAACTCTTGAATTAATTGTCTTCTGTGTGAAATTGTAGGGACAAAGAATTCTTTCAAATGAATCCGAGGGCTTGCATGCAATTTCCAATTGTGCTTTGCTAAATGTTATGAAGTTTAAAGTATCTTATCCAGAGCTTTCTCCACTGGATGTACATGTTATCTTTAATTTCCCCCCCCCCCCCATCCCTTACGATTTTTGAGTAGGCCAAATAACTTTTCTACTTTTGGTTTGGGAACAACTGCGCATTATGTTTTATTGGCATTCAAAAGAAATTTTCCGCAACTTCAAAAATCAGAAAATCAAGCAGACAACTTACACATCCCAAGGAAGTTTTCGCTTGGAAAAAAAGAAGCCAAAGTGTTTTTACAATCATCAAGTTTCTGCTTGTTACCAGGCCTCACCTTTTCATCACTCGGTTGTTCCTCCATGCAGTGACGTTGGAGAAATGATTGACAGTCAAATGGCACAGCAAAAAGAAGATGAGCAAAAATTTTTGCTTTATGTTACCAGATGCCTTAGATATCTTGCTCGACAAGGAATATCACAACAAGGTATTGATAATAATGATGATCTGACTCAACTCCTGTATTTCCTTGGGACAAAAGATGGCAGCATCAGTAAACATTTGCAATGACAGATAGGACACAAGAAGCTCATCACGACATTCAAAATGAATTGCTGCACCTTATGGTCTCCAACGTTTTAAGAGTTAAAGCTTCCTCCATTCGTGGTCGAAAATTCTTTTCAATTTTGGCTTATGAAGGAACGGACCTCAACAACATTCAACAATTATCCTTTTGTGTGAGGTCTTTAGCTGAGGATTTTGAGGTGTCAGAAGACTTCATCGGATCTTACGAACTTGACAACATCAAAAGCGAGACCATCTTTAATGCAATAAAGGACAATCCGTTAAGGTGCTACTTGTGTCTGAATGACTGCCTTGGCCAGATATAAGATAGAGTAAGCAATATAATGGGGAAGTGATCTGGAGGCTCCACACAAATTCTCGTCGAGCAACTAAAAACTATGGTCACTCATTGCTAGGGACACTCCATGAGCATACCTACGAAGTTACTTACAAAGGATTGTGCAATCCTCCGTGATGGGGACAGTGGGTGAGATATGTGTTGCTGGTAAAATATTCACCCAAGCGAGAAAAGATGCCTGTTAGTTTGTCGTGAAACACTGGAGGAGAATTTGAAGAGTTATCAACATCCGGTCACCAAGAGCTAGATAAACTTTGCCTGACAGGATGGATGGTCAGAGCAAAGTGTTTCAAAGAGGTCATTGACTAGCTTGCTTGAATTTTGGGAGCAATTTTTGAAGGAAAACCTGGATTTTGAAACAAGATCAGGCATTGTTGGGTGTAAAACCCAAATGAAGTTCTTTATTTTTTATTTGGTTTCGATTTGAGCCAGCGTTTGTTTGCAATCAAGGTCAATCTCTGAAAAACTTCGCAACAAGAAGGATGTCTGCCCTAAGAGGAAAAGAACTTGCCAATTTAACCGTTCAAACATTGAAAAATATCTGGAAGGACCATGATTTTACGAAGAGATAAAATTTTTGGCTGGCAAGATGGAAACAATTTTACAACCAGCACTTCCAAGAAAGCAAAGAAGATCCAACTACTCAACATTTCAAAACTTTAGGGCAAATCTAGGGTGAAAAGAGGCAGCATATTTTCCGGAAAGTCCGTACCACCATAACATCCCAATTTACAACAAATCCCATGATTCTGTCGTCAGTGATATCAAAGACAGACTCGATTAACCAACATTGAAGCTATTTGTTCAAATAGAGCAGTTGTTTTTTAAATCAATAGCGAAGGACAATGTTGATGATGACTTGAAAGTGTTGAAAAAAACAATTTCAAGGGCGATTATGACGCAACATCACTCAACGTAGCTATAATTGTTTTCAATGATCTCTGAATCCGAACAATCCAATTCGGACGAAGTGGTCAAAGTGTTAAGGTCGTTGTCACGAGAGAAACGTATGTTGATCGGAAATTGCATCACCATCATCAGAATCATTTTGACTCCAGGTGCTACTTCTGCCACACCTGAAAGATCATTCATTAGATCAATTCTTGACATAAACACTTACTGATATAGCAAATAAATCTGTGAAGCAACACCTAGATCGAAAAAAACACGTTTTGTTGTTTTGTAGTGAAAGACGTATAGATTTGGAAATGTCTTATCTATTTTGCTTTCTAACTCATTTGGTTTCCTGACTTTTTCATCATTCTGAAAGAAACCTATAAAAGTATTTATTGTGATTTTTTTCTGTAAAATCTACGAATAAGAGTTTACAGAAACCTCTTCATTAAAAAATAATTCGCCCTCCCCCCATCCTCCCTCAGATAAGAACATGTGCTGCGATACCTGCTTTGACAAATTACGTTTTGATAAAAGTCAACATGTCACAAAACGTTAAGTTTGTAAATCCGTTTTAGATATTATTACAAGCATAGTTTTTAAATTATTGACTTTTTTTTTCTCCATTTTTGTATCCTTTTCTTGTTGTTCATTTATGGTATAAGGGGATCATTTTTAACAAATAGAATTGAAACGTATCGAAACATAGCTGTGATCCTTATTGGTTATTATAATGCTTATTTAACAAACTGCAGCTGATCGATCTCTGGAGAGAAAACTTGCGACATGTAGCGTTTCTGAACGTTGGAGGTGCTAAATACATAAGTAAATAAAAAGTAGCAATACTCTTTTTGCCTGGCGAATAAATGCTACTCTTTCCTTAGACATACACAGCTGGAAACGTTTATACTGGTTGTTTAACTATGCTGGTGCATTAAAGTATTAATGGACTAGCACCATGGCTAAGACTGGGATGTACGAGCGGCAATATGAACGCTAACACTCATCTTAGATCCCCTCTATCTTGATAAGAGTACTTGTAACAATGAGCCAACCCACTTAACTAGGATACAAAATGGTAACCGTGTTTCACTAATTTTGATATTATATGAAAAATTCACCCTGTCTCTTGTAAAAATATGTCACCCTTCAAAAGGAAATTTGGTGTATACCAACTACCACCACCATTTCCCTTCAGCCACCCTTTAAAAGGAAATTTGGTGTATACCAACTACCACCACCCTTTCCCTTTAGCCATTCTTTAAAAGGAAATTTGGTGTATACCAACTACCACCACCCTTTCCCTTTAGCCATTCTTTAAAAGGAAATTTGGTGTATACCAACTACCACCACCCTTTCCCTTCAGCCACCCTTTAAAAGGAAACTTGGTGTATACCAACTACCACCACCCTTTCCCTTTAGCCATTCTTTAAAAGGAAATTTGGTGTATACCAACTACCACCACCTTTTCCCTTCAGCCACCCTTTAAAAGGAAATTTGGTGTATACCAACTACCACCACCCTTTCCCTTTAGCCATTCTTTAAAAGGAAATTTGGTGTATACCAACTACCACCACCATTTCCCTTCAGCCACCCTTTAAAAGGAAACTTGGTGTATACCAACTACCACCACCCTTTCCCTTTAGCCATTCTTTAAAAGGAAATTTGGTGTATACCAACTACCACCACCCTTTCCCTTTAGCCATTCTTTAAAAGGAAATTTGGTGTATACCAACTACCACCACCATTTCCCTTCAGCCACCCTTTAAAAGGAAATTTGGTGTATACCAACTACCACCACCCTTTCCCTTTAGCCATTCTTTAAAAGGAAATTTGGTGTATACCAACTACCACCACCATTTCCCTTCAGCCACCCTTTAAAAGGAAACTTGGTGTATACCAACTACCACCACCCTTTCCCTTTAGCCATTCTTTAAAAGGAAATTTGGTGTATACCAACTACCACCACCCTTTCCCTTTAGCCATTCTTTAAAAGGAAATTTGGTGTATACCAACTACCACCACCATTTCCCTTCAGCCACCCTTTAAAAGGAAATTTGGTGTATACCAACTACCACCACCCTTTCCCTTTAGCCATTCTTTAAAAGGAAATTTGGTGTATACCAACTACCACCACCATTTCCCTTCAGCCACCCTTTAAAAGGAAACTTGGTGTATACCAACTACCACCACCCTTTCCCTTTAGCCATTCTTTAAAAGGAAATTTGGTGTATACCAACTACCACCACCCTTTCCCTTTAGCCATTCTTTAAAAGGAAATTTGGTGTATACCAACTACCACCACCATTTCCCTTCAGCCACCCTTTAAAAGGAAATTTGGTGTATACCAACTACCACCACCCTTTCCCTTTAGCCATTCTTTTAAAGGAAATTTGGTGTATACCAACTACCACCACCTTTTCCCTTTAGCCACCCTTCAAAAGGAAACTTGGTGGATACCAACTACCACCACACTTCGTTGCTCTTGAAAAGAAATTGAATCTAATCATGGCATAAAATACCCACAATATTTTTGGAAATTTCTTTTCAAAACCAAAAATTGAAGGAGAGGATTTGGAGTTAGAAATGAAAATATGTATTTTAAACGGAAATAGAAGTTGCACAGGACTGAAAATGGTTTCGTTGGGAAAATGGTACTGATGGCGCAGTTAGTAGTGTTGGTGGTCATTCAAGTTTTAAGCACTGTGATTTTTTCTTTATACCATCAATCTGCTGATGATTATTATGGTCTGGTTGAAAATTTTATTAATTTAACGCATTGAAAGAAGTCTTAATGAAACAAATTTTAGTGTGCTGTAGGCAGGTCAAGCATTATAGAAATCGAATATTTGGTACCTTGTGCCAGTTTTTTAACTACTTACGTTTTCCCTAAACATCTTATCATATAAACTATGCAATATTTCAAACCTTGTACAACTTGAAATTTGCCTCGTTAATTCTTTTTTTTTGATTTCCTTGTGGTTTGCCTGGAAAAGATAATCTCTCCAGTAGGTCTCTTAGGTGCATTACAAGAGTGTAATAAAAGGTAAACCTCTTATTTTCGTAAACCTTTTGTAACAAAACATTTCTGTCCAGTGATAACAAGAGCATCAGCTTGTAGCTTTTTCCATCGTACAGATTACATCTTTCACATAAGACTGCTGGGCTTCAATAAACCTACACAAGATCCTGTAGTCCTTACTGGTAGCAGTCAGGAACTCTGCGCCAAGCCAATAGAGAACTGGTGAGAAAATGGGAAGAGCTGCACCCTTGGGGCCAAACTTTTTTTACAAGGAACAGATACTGTAAGAAAAGAGCTGTTACTCAGGCATTCAATTCGCTCAGCAGAAGCCAGTGCAAAAAAAACCCCCATCTACTTAAATCCAAAGCACGCAAAGGGACATAAAAATAAACTGTCTTGCTTTGCTAAATACCGATATTTACTGATAACACTGGACCGGACAGTTACAAAGTAACTGAATACAATATGAAGAAATTGGCACCACCAAAAGAATTTTGGAATGTCCGAAAACTATTCTAAAAAACAAGTTAGAAATTAGAAGAGTAACATATGTTTACATTTTAACGACCCCACGATGGTATCCGCCTACGTCAAGGATTTGGAAATACAGAGTAAAATCCAAAGCTAGTCAAGGAGGAGATTGTGCCAAAGGCCACAAACTATTTTTCTGTAAAGCGAAGCTGAGGCTCAAGTGCTCGAAGGAAAAAAAGAGAATAAATGTCAACATGGTACAAATATAAACCCTGACAGAAATTCCTGGCAGCTTCCACTTTTTCATTCATGGGGAAATCTGATAAAATTAGAAAAGTAAAGATGTAGCACTAGATGAAATGCTACGAAAGTAATGGGGACAAAAAATTGTTTGAATGCATTCATTCTCTTCAGGAACTGTTAGTTATCGTGACACAGTTCTCTGATGAATATAAGAGTTTTTTTGGGTTTTTTCTGGGTGCCATGCCAGAATTCTGGCGTAGGCGGCAGCTATAATATCCTTCTTTTGGCGGTTCTTCAGACCCTGAGTGAGCACAGTAGGTCTCCAACTAGTTGCAGTTTTTAACCATGCCCAGTACGTACTTTTTTGTCTTCTCCTTGATCTTTTTTCTTCTAGACAGTCAGTCAGAGCAACCTCTTCAAGCCTCTCCTTCCATCACATGCCCTATAAACCGAATCTGCCTGTTCACGACCGTCTGTAATAAGAATATAAGAGTACTGCTCCACAATAAACAGTATGGTCAACTATAAGAATAAATAAGAGCTGTCTAAAGATACCATACTCAGGAAACAAAGGAACTGAAATGAAAATGCAACAAAATGAAAATCAGGAGCATGTTAACTATTATTATTATTATTATTTCTATCTTTATAGAGGATGATACAATTCAGTTGTATCATCCTCTAAATATAATAAACAGTGCTGTCAACATGTGTCCTCTGATTACATGTATGATTACAACGTATCCGTTGTAATCATACGTGCATTGGACACCTTTGGAATCAAGATGTATGACGCTGTGATTGTGAAGTGATTATTGAAAGAATCAATTGATCAGTTTTCGTAAATCAATTCTTCTAAAACTTCAGAAATGTTCAATTTGCTGGGACACTGACTTAGGATACTTATCATGTCGTGAGTTGTAAAGTTTTGCTAAGACACATTATTAATACTAGCTTCTGAATAATGGCACCAAAAGTAAGAATTAAGAGTGAAATCAGGAAAAAACGAATTTCGCATCGGCAGGAATGCGTTTCGAAAGAAAAGAGAAATTCGAAATGAGTGTCTCGCGTTCATTATTATACTTATGCATTTAAAAAAGTTAAATAGATTGACTTGATAAATAGGATGCAAGAATTGGGTCTTCATACAAAAACCAAATATGTTCTAAAGGAAGTGAAAAAGCTTTTAGCAAACAAATTTCATACCAACACGTTTGTAAGTTTTGGGAAGCTAAAATGTTTAAAGATTGGTTATCTCTTACCTTCTGAGCGGATAGAGTGCATTCAGTATATTGGCAATCACGATTAAAGAGTTCTGTGGTCACTTCATTGTTTTCTGAAATTATGCAGCCCTAATTTTGTATTTAGGAACCAATCCTCTGGCGAGGGTAAATGTGATACATGCTAAAAATTGTATATTTCTTTTAGGATACAGAACCCACATTTGAGGTGACTCTAATCTGATAGCATTTTCGCCTCTTAGAAAAATGTGAACCCACTGTTACGAGCAATTGCGAAAGGAAGGACAACATTGTTTTTTATCATTACATTTCAAAACGAAGGTTTTGGTACATTTATTAGATTAGCACTGGAAATTGTAATAATAACAAATTGACCTATTACCTAATTAGAGATTTAATTGAGATGTTTATTAGATTTTTAAAAATAATTTGTATAAATACTGACATCAATTTTCAAAATTGGATATAAGATGGATTTTATTATTGTCACTTACTTTTAGAATGTTTTTTAAGTTCAACGCTAGAAGCATGTGTCTTTGAAAATTAGAAAAAAAAAAGTAGAACTTTGATAACGTATACACACACCCCCTCTCTCTCTCACACACACACACACACGTATATATACGTATATGTATATGTATATGTATATATATATATATATATATATATATATGTATAATGCTCACTGCGCATGCGTGGTTTGAGCACTCTGACAGGATCCCACAATAACTCTTTAAGCTGTGTTTGCTCTGGCAACATGACCAGAGAGTTATGTCTCAGAAGCTCCGTGCTGCACTGATGAGCCCACAAAGGGCGATACAGTACTGTCTCCAGATTGAGTATATATATATATATATATATATATATATATATTTGAAATACATATTAAAATGTATATGATCAAATGTTATGATCAAATGTTACAATTGTCATCAATATACGTCAACTTTTAAAAATTTCGTCGTGTAAGAGATTATACTAAATAAACCTTCCCTTCCCTTAAACTTTAGGTCATCCCGTCCCGCGGACATCGAGCAGCGAGGCTGCAGCATCTGATTCGGTAATAAGCTAAGGTGTTTGCATTTTTTGGTAAGACTGTCCTCGACTTCGAGTCCTCTTTATATGTGAACTCCCGGGTTGTTTTCGGTCGGCCCCGTTTCTGTCATCCTGTTGCTGGATGCTAGCTGAGTGCTTGTCTTGCATATATTTCTTGTAGTAAGCGATGGACGTGGCCTGCTAATTAAACGCCTCTTGGCTACTGTTATGAATAAGCTTTTTTGGCTTGTTCGTTCAAGGATTTCCTTATTTACACTAAAATAAACAACAAATCAGTAATTTTAATAATGCTGAAAATTGTCAACTAAGCGCCACGATGCTTATAAAATTTACTGCTCAAAGACGGAACTTATTTCAAACAAGCTGTAAGATCCAATAAAAAAATTAAATCAAACTTTACAACGAACCGACACTAAAAAGTCAATCATTAAATCACTTTCAAGTCAATAATTACAGTTCTCCTTTATTATTACTGTCGTTTACTTCTTTCAAAACAATAGAATTAGCACCATGGAGCTTATTAACTAAAATTATTTTAGACAAAAGCCCCGCTTATATTCAAATATTGAATTTTTGGTTTGGATGCGTTAACGTTAAGAAAAATAAATATTCCCCTTCCTTCCTTTAATTGACAGTAAATTTCTTTCTGGACTGTGTTCTTGCTTTTGGTACATATACAGTAGTACTCACTATAGTACTGACTAATTGGTTGTTTCCTCCATTGAATGTTTACTCTATTTTCCGCAGGTGCTGATATTAGGTCTATTTTCGCGTTAAAAAAAATATAAAACACACTAATTTCTCATTTTGGTTTAATTCTGTTGTTTCTTTCCCTCTCATTTTTAATTCCTGTAGTTAAAAATTTTAACCCGCCATCCTGCTTTAACATGTAATTCTTTTTCTTTTCACCCTTTCTTTGTTTTATGAAGATGGTTTCCTTAAGTTTGTTATTGTCTTACTCTTTTGTAGATTTATTCACAACATTTGCTTCGTTTGCAGGCCTTGCCGTTAATCCCCTCCTCCGTTGTCTCTTTCTCCACAGTGCATCTTTGTCTGTTTGTCTACCTGCCCATGTGTCTGCCTGTGTTTGTCTACTTGTCTGTCTGTCTATCTCTGCCTTTCTCTCTTTCTTTGTCTCTTTGTCTCTTTGTCTCTTTGTCTCTCTGTCTCTCTGTCTCTCTGTCTCTCTGTCTCTCTGTCTCTCTGTCTCTCTGTCTCTNCGGTGCCTCTTTTTCTTTTTCTCTACCTTCCTCTTTGTCTGCCTGTGTTTGTCCCTCTGTCTCTCTGTCTCTCTGTCTCTCTCTCTCTCTGTCTCTCTGTCTCTCTGTCTCTCTGTCTCTCTGTCTCTCTCTGTCTCTCGGTCTCTCTTTCTCTCTGTCTCTCTCTCTGTGTGTCTCTCTGTGTCTCTGTCTCTCTGTCTCTCTCTGTCTCTCTCTCTCTGTGTCTCCCTCCCTCTCCCCCCCCCCCTCTCTCTCTCTCTCTCTCTCTCTCTCTCTCTCTCTCAAGGTATGGATATGTTAGGGTTTTTTTAAATACTGACGGGCAATGCTCCTGTTACATAAATACTATTTTGAATTTTTCTGTTAAAGTCTAGAATTTCTTTCTGTAAAAGAAACAGTAATGTAAACCCTCAAACAGTCTTTTAAAAAGTTTACAATTGAGTAGATTCGCTGACATGACTTTCTAAAACGTTGATAGAAAAAATTTTCTGTTATAAGAACGTGTGATTTTTAATGGTATTTTAATGGTATTTTATTACCCAAATGCGCCTGTTTAATTCGTGGGGTCTACTTAAACAGAATGAAAAAGAAATGCCAGTTGATCTTACATTTATGTGATTATCAGAGTACAGTAAGAGAGTCAGAAGTTTTATTTTTCTTCTTGTCTTTTATTTTAAGTTTTAACCTCTTTCCTCCCCCTCCCCCAACAATTGGGGCTCAGACGGTGCCCTTCAGAGAGACTTTGTTTTAGCAGTGAGGAATTTCTTGGCCGGATCCCCTTCTTGTGACCAACAAATGGGACAGTAACCAATGGTTTTCTCTTTGTAAAGTTTTAAATTCTCTTCGCCAACTCGGGGTATCGAACCCAAAGCATCTTGATTACTGTGCAACTGCACTAACCTTTATGCCACGGCTCCTTCTCTGATTTATTTCATTTCAATATAACTTTATAGCAATACCCCATGTGGGGTTTTCTTTAACAACAAAAAGAAAAAGTGCAGTCGCTTAAAATTCAAATTATATTATAAGGAATAAACATAAAGTTAACAATTCGATTTTTCTACATAGTTTACTACAATATACTTATAAATGAATATTACGCGCTTTAAGTCTCAGTTATGCTCTAATTTAAAAGAACAAAACGTGATTGTGAAACTGTCAAAAACCTTATATTGAGGAAAAACTGAACTTTGCTGTTTAGATATGATATCAATTTTTTTAATATTCAATATTGTATTATTTAAAAATAATAATGGAATAACTATTACCCCTGTGCTGCATATACAAATTGTGTTACGTCTGATTGGAGTCGTCGTTAGATCAACAATATTTCCATATTTGCATACAAAACACAGAAATGACCCATTGAAGGTCCTTTCCTTCCAATATCTTGATTTTTAAAGTTTTCATGAAGGCTAAACTTTTCTTCAAAGATAGCAACAATATTTGCTATTCTTTGTTTTTAAACGTTTTAACAAGCCGAACTGTTGAGCTTTGTCCTTCACTGTTAATCCTTGCTCGATCCTCAGTGGAAACCATAAATTCCCATTGGTACGACCTTAATTTGTGTAATTAAGATTAGCGAACATAATTCGGTGAACAATAGAAAGCTAGTCGGCAGAAAAATGGCATCTGCCATTCAGTACTGAGTTTTCTCAAAAATTAGAGGCCAAATATTTCAAGGTCGTTAATCACAAAATATGTTCAAGGGAAGTTTTTTATTCTGTGAAGGAAAACTCTAGTTAACAGATATCAGATACATTTGATTTATTTAGTGTTGTATGTAACCAAAATAACTGTTTGTTGCTCAACAAAATGAGCTCCAAAATGCCAACGGAATCTGAATATCGAATGTGTGCCCAGAGACCAACCTTTTTATTAACAAGTGTGAGAAGGTTCTGTTGGATTGTAAATGGTTCGACAGCTGTTTAAAATCTCTCTGCCTATAACGCATATCAATTAAGACGCAATACTTTTAAAACACGATCTATAATTGATTTGAAAGTCATAGATTTTAGAAGAAGACAGTTGTCCCAGTTCAGGATAGGGTGGGCAAATATAATCTGACACTATATAACTCAACAAGGAAGAAGTGAGGATACCGTCCCTGTTTAAGGGTAAGCATTTTTTATGTAAAATAAACTATCAAGTAGATATCATAGGGTAAAATGCGTCTCAGTAGAAAGTATTAATTTTCTTACAGAGGTACACACTTTTTATTTTATGTATGTTGCCGGCAAAAAATAAACTAAGAGCGTAAGTAAAATGTTAGTTATCCGAAGCTATTAATGGGTCATGGTTAGATGAAGAAAAGAAATAATATATATAATACCTGAAAAAATGTTTCATTCAGACAAGTTAAATAACCAAGCCTCCCCCCTAAAGTAAGAACTTTAATTTGCACTATTAGAATTAGAATGTTTTCCGAGCATTTTTCCCCCCTCTTCACACACAGATACACTGATTAAAATTGCACAAGTTGTATTTTGTATTTTGCCCTTGTTTCAAGAGGGTAGCCGGAAAGAAAGTAAGCTATTTAAGAGTAATTTTAAAAGGAGACATGTTCGGATCCATTATCCAGTATTGATACATTGCTTTTCTCATCATCAAGAGGTTATTTTGCGCTGTAATCAAAGCAAATCTTAACTTGAACAATAATTTCCCTGCACCCCTTCTAAATTTCAGTTTTATCAGTGCACCATTAGTATAAATAACGTAAAATAAAAAAACTTTAGTTAAGATTAAAAGTGTTTGATACTTTACACTTAATACCTGAAAAAAACAGTTTTTAATGTCATATTTTAATGGATTACGTTTAAGTAAAGAAACAAAATAAAGATAACGTATAATAAAAGTAATAAAAAAAACTCAATTCAAGAATTGAAAATAGTATTCAAAGGAAATGTTGAAGTAAATATTGATAGGATTAAGTTTTATGAATTTATCAACAAACAGGCTTTGGCTATGAAAAATAACCAAGGAAAATAGAACTGATTATCAAATAAAGGCACTCATGCTAATAGAATACTATTTAGTTCTTAACAACGAAACGACGAGTGAAAGGAACACCAGTAGCAGGATTAGGACGTATGTAGTTTGTAAAAAAAACGGGTACACTGACATGCTAATTTATTTCTATCCTTGTTATACTCATTTGATATGATAATTTTGAAAAGACATTGATTGATATAAGAAATAGAGGGTATAGTAATCCTGTATAGAAGTAAGCTATTTGTTAGCACGATTAGTGAAGAGGTTTCACATTTTGGAATTTTATTGACGAAAAAGTTCTGGAAGCTTCTAGGCTGACAGCCAATCGCACATTTACAGGATATCCAAAATATGGATGCTGATATTCATAGACTTCATAAGTTCTTTATTAAATTACTTGGCTTGGCAACTAACCCTAATTGAGAGCCCAATAAGTATATCTTCTGCAGTAATTTCCCAGTAATTGTTTTTGCACCAGAGATCAGTGCGGGGCTTTAAAACTGAAGAATCCGCTGCAGCCTTAAATATTATTTTGATGTTGAGGAGAATATAAGGCGACAGTGAGGGCAAAATAATTGAAGGGGATTATATGTATTTTCACCATCAATGTGAAATTAAAGGTGCAGCTTTGAAAACCCAGCCAAGAAACGAGAAAAAATTAAAATTGCTTCAAAGTGGATTAAAAGATTATTTTATGGTAATGTTGTTGTTTTGGTTTTTGTCAATATTGCTGAAGTCAAATTGTGTTTTCCTCGTCACCCTTTGGTCCTTTACAGCTCAAATTTACGTTGTATGTAGTTAAAAAGCAAGAAATAGTTCATGGCATTTGATACAAAAGCATACAAATAAGAACTGGGCAGTACCCTCAAGGAAATAAATGGCTAATTTCAATTTGTCATTAGACAAAGCCTTTAATTCTAAAAAAACAACTTAATATTGAGTAGTGCTTTACGGTCGGTAATCTTAAACATATTTTAGAAAAAATAATATACAAATATATATTATTCAAAGATAAAACAACAAAATTTGACAAGAATTTTTAAATGTTCGGTTTAAAAATATATAACTGTAACACTTCAGAAATTGCTTATTCTATTTATGAATTCTGCAAAATAATTCAAGGTTGTTGCACATCATGATTTTCTCAGAGTGATTTGGGAAATTGAAATAATGGCAGGAAAAATCCCCAGAGAAACTTGCCAAAACTTTTATTTTATTCTATCAAAAATTATCTTTATATTGGTACTAAATATTTTCAGCGAAAAGTTTAATATTATAGAAAATAAAATTTTATCGGGATAAAAAACTGACTGATATTAATTGTGTAAATATTCACTTCTTATAAATGTCATTCGTATCGCTGATATCACTTCCACTTGTACTGTCCGTCTACTAGCTGTTTCCAGTACAGCTATGCTAGTAGATATATGAATGATTGACATCAAAAGCATGAAAGTTATCGGTAATATTACTATGACGGCATTTTTTATAAATGTGAGAGTTAAGAGCAAAAATAATGGCTGTTAGGTAATTTACGAAAGTTTGTCAATTAAAATATTATTTTCAGAAAAATTACTGTTAGTCCGCATAGTAATGTTCTTTTCTTGATAAGGCTTTACCTGTAAAATGTAGCCTTCTACAACCAGCCTTCTATACCTTAACTTTTTCGACTCTTTCATTCGTCATATACAGTGCAGTGTATCAAATGTATGGAGAACTCATTAAGACGCCAATACTTGGTATTTCAAGTTGAATCAATACATAGTTTATTTTTGTAAAATGAAACGACTTAGGTAACATCGATTCCCAATACGGTTTTAATTTTCAAAATAGAAAACACATTTGAAACTCTATTTAGACTCGAAATTTAAGTTGCATAAAGCAAAAACAGTCGGGAGTATCACCAAAAATGCTCAAAAACAAATTTAGCAGGGCAATTAAAATTTCGTGGACAAGGGCTAATTATTCTAAAGAGGCAAAATCTTACTAAAAATACTTACTAAAACCGTACATTCAATTTACTGAACCCAGCAGACCTAAAGAATTTCCATAAGGTTTCTTGCCAGTAACTGATTTAATTTTCTAGCATTGTCAAAAAACTCTCCTGTTTTAAACCCAGGGAAATCTATGTATTCTCAATTACTATCGAGACTTTGATATTAGGACCTCTTAAACTACAAAGATGGCAAAACATTGTTGTCACTATTAGTATTAGTATTGCAATCGTCATAAAAACATCCCATTTTTGCCCTCTCTTCTTCAATTTTTCCCTTGCTTTTTTCCTTCTGTCTTTCTGCCTGTCTGTTCATCTGACCGTTTCCTCTTTCTCTTCCCCTCTCTCTTTCTTTCTCTCTTCGTCTTCCTTTCATCCTCTGAACTACATCATTACAACATAACTTCGATACCTACTCATTTTCTATACAATGTTACCAAGTGTGATCATCACTTCTATTTTTAATTGATAATTCTTGCATAATTACATCATTTTACTTATACTAGCTTTATTTCTATTTCTCTTCATTTTTACTGGCATTTATTCATATTTTATGTCACTTATTCATCAAACAAGCTTTATCACTACAAATTTCGTTAATTTTGTAGGCTTCTATATTGAATTTAAACGGAATATTAGTATGTTACATATTTTTATGATCCAAACAGAGATAATAAATTGTTTTTCTTTCTAAATTCCTAATAATAATTGAATGCTATTTTCGGAGCTTTGAGGAATATGAAAAATATATTCGCGGGTCTTGGTATGCAAAAACTTTCATTAACACTTATTATATGTTCATATATATGAAAACTAGATGCTTAATTCATTTACAATTTTATTTATTTGTTCTTGTGCATGACTGATTACGTTGAAGGATCAAAGCTTTTAATTGCCAAGTCTTTACAACATGATTGTGAACCTTCGATTTGGTGGTAATTGCGAATTTTTCCTATTCATAATTGTCAGCAAATTTAATTTTTTGTATCTTCTATTTTTTGCACCCTCTTTGACATAAATAAATAACGATCAAATAGTTCACTCATAAAAAGTTTACCTGTCAGGAAGCCATAATCTTCAGCATTATTTTTCGGGTTTTTGGGTCTGTATTAGAGAAACTCTAATTTTTTTCTTACCTCCATTTCTGTCTTGTTTCCTTCACCCCAGTCCAAAGAGTTTCTTTCCTAATTGATTTTTAAACAACCCTATTACTAATGCTATATACATTAGATGATGAATATCACAAAAGGCAGAGGTCTTATTTGATACAGGATTTATTTTAAGATCTACATTCTTGAATCAATAACAAAGCAAAGTGTTTTTTAGAAAACTGTACTGCTTTTTTGTTTGTTTTAAGAAAGTAAGATGAATCCAAATCTTAACTCAATTATAACATGTTCTTGTTTATAGAACGTCCTCAATTTTAAGTTTTTCTTGGTAACGTTGGAAGACGCACTCCATTTTGTTTTCACTAAGAAAAACCATACACTAGCTGGCTTCAGACAAAGATATTTTCAAAAATTAGGATTTTTTCCTTTGATACGATGGTCCGTAAGCTTATATTTTAGCTTACTAACCATGCAAGTTTATGGAAGACATTACTAGTACGTCAATTAGAATTGCTATTTTTAAGCCATTTAGACAATGTCTCTTTCTTTGGATGTGACATCCACTGAGATATCTATACCTGCATGCAACTTATTTTTAAATTTTGGCTGAAAAAGTCGGATAAAATAGCCCTAAAAATAAACGAAAAAATATCTGTTCTCTTTTATGTATGTCAGAGAAGAAAAATAATTGCTTAATCAAAATCCAGACATTTCTCGACTACCTTCTTTCGGATATTTCTATACCATCATCATTCTCAACATCGGTATCAACAGCATCGCCATTTTCATCGTTAATGCCCTAATTTCAGAATTAATGCTTTTTGACCATTTGAGTCAATGCTTTTTTGGACATCTGTAAACCATTTCAACTTATCTTCACAATTTTTTGCTGGTAAGACTTTTTTTTCTTTTAATAATAGGTATCCAAATAAAAAAAACACAGGTTCTAATACCTTTTTCTGTTTAGATGCTAATGTTTAAAAGCATAAATAAGATCTTGCTTTTCTTGAAGGATACCTCTATAAAACCTCACCTTTTAGTGATATTTTTGCTTCTCAAATAATTAAATTTACACTCAAGATATATTTTTCATATCTTCTGTTATCTATACAAAACTCGTGTGAAATAAATCACAAAACGACTTTAATATTGATTGTAGTTCATCTTCAATTTCAGAAAAATGGCGTCGTTTTGGATTAAACCGAGTATATGGCCCATCATGAACAACAGACAAACACCCTCCTCGTTGGATCAAGATAAACGGAGGACCAATTTTGCTTTTGACCATGCGTTTTCTGCAAAAAATCATCAAGCAAATGAGGAACAATTGAGAGTTTCCTTACTACGACAAGTAAAGTTTTCTTATATTTTCTCTCAATTTCTTGAACTTTTTTATGGTCTTGAGAGCCGGATATGAGAAACACTGCAGATAATATCCTCCTCACGTAAAGGAGAAAAAGTGTCTGAATTTTTTCGTCAATGCCACCTTTAAGCCCCTCAAAATCCTGCAAACTCATTTTGGTAACTACTGGAAAGTATGTCACTATGTCGTTAAGTGGGTGAGTCCATAAGTATTATAAATGAGGCCAACCAGACATTTAGGACTGCACGAAATAATATTCTTACAAAGGCCCATACCAACGTTAATGATCGACTTCCTCGGTGTTTTCTCGTAGCTTCCCAAATGTATTTTGATTTCTACCATATATTTTTAATGTTTTCTCGTCATTTAGTAGGTTTTGGGGGAGAAATATCTAAACTAAGTCTTTCACTTAATTTTTTAAATAGGATTTTTCTTGAATTTACCTTTAAGAATAGTAGCCACATACAGACATAAGATAATTGGCTATTTTTGAAACTTGTTTTTTATCGTATTTACTGACAGAAGAGTGTACACTGCTTGAGTCGAAAAATTTCAAATTTTTATTCTTTGAAGAATATTTTTAATCACACATTAAAATGACATGATTATTCCATGATCAAGGTGAATGTTGCTTAAAAGGGCTTGAAATATCGTAAAGTCTTACTTGAAAATAGAGAATATGCTTTTAGTTTTATTATGAAAAACATTCTGTCTGTTGTAAAATCACTTCAAATGCATGACGGGTATCTACCTACTCTCTTTTAATTGGTCCTTCCTAGTTATGATTAGCCAATTATAGCATCTTATTTCTGGGATAATGGTCCTTTTGGCCTTTTTGTAGTATATAACACGCTGTAAATTTGACAGCGTAACCTGCCACTATATTTCAGGTCATTTAATTAAAGAAGTGTATTTTTAATCTTGAACTGCAGGACAGAATATTTTCTAAAGTAAAGATACAAGAATCCAACTTTAATTGCAAAGCTCTCATTTTTTGAAGCAAAGTTCCAATTAAGAGTGCCACTATTCGCAGACGAGGAGTACCTTTTAACTAAACACTAATAAATTTTTAGATAGTCTAAGTAAAATTTCGAATCCTTTCTTTGTGATTCACAATATTGCGTAGTCAACAACCCACAAGTTCCTTAGTTTATAAAGACGTCGTTTGGCCGACAGTTTTTATCAATTAGGCTTGAAAGAAAAGTGTGTTTAGTCGATTAGTAAGCAATGAAGTACATTATTGATGTTTAAAAATCTGCTTCAACTTTAGTCAATTAATTTTTACCACTTAAAATTTGGAATATTTCAACTTTTTCATGCTCTAGTTTAGAATCTGTTATTGTTGATCTAAATTTGAAATCAAAGGAGTAATTTGTTAACAATACGAACACTGTTTTAATAATTCGCATTTGATTACTGTATATCGTTTTAAAAATACATGTTGCATGAAAAAACTCTGGAAAATATACAGCTTGCCACAAAATTCAGCAGTCGAAAAATTGATCGATTAAATTGAAAAAATTTTCATTACAAAACACAGACGTTTTTTACCAGCAAATATAATATGATATAATATAATATAATATAATATAATATAATATAATATAATATAATATAATATAATATAATATAATATAATATAATATAATATAATATAATATAATATAATATAATATAATATAATATAATATAATATAATATAATATAATATAATATAATATAATATAATATAATATAATATAATATAATATAATATAATATAATATAATATAATATAATATAATATAATATAATATAATATAATATAATATAATATAATATAATATAATATAATATAATATAATATAATATAATATGATATGATATGATATAATATAATATAATATAATATAATATAATATAGTTTTTATATTTTTGTTTTTTCTTAAAAATGTTTCGGATTCAAAGCACTTAGTCAATTACAAAGTGAGATACATAAGTTTATTTACATCATTAAAGTAATGTTTTTTTACTTAGGTTTATTGCTAATGTTTTTACTAATGTCTTTTACTAGTGCTTTTACTACTGTTTTTGCTAATGTTTTTACTAATGTCTTTTATTAAAGTTTTTACTAATGTTTTTAGCTACTGTTTTTGCTAATGTTTTTACTAATGTCTTTTACTACTTATTTTAATAATGTTTTTAGCTACTGTTTTTGCTAATGTTTTTACTAATGTCTTTTACTACTGATTTTAATACTGTTTTTACTAACGTTTGAGCTAATGTCTGTACTGTTGTTTAAACTAATGCTTTTGCTAATGTTTTTAGCTTATGTCTTTACTAATGCATTTACTACTATTTTTGCTAATGTTTTTACTGTTTTAACTAATGTTTGGGCTTCTGTTTTTAGAAACGTCTTGCATTCAACTTATTTAGCCAACTGTAAACTGAAGTACATACATCTATTTACATCACAAAAAAACAATGTTATTTTTTTTAGAATCTCTGTTTAAGAGAAAAAGAAGAAATGAATGAATACCGCCAATTAAAATCAGGTAAAGGAAACTGGAATTCCTTTTTTTCATAGTTAATTGCTGAAAACTAAACTACAAGAGATTATGATACTATACTTTTAACTCCACACATTTTCAACAATTTTCAAGTCTCATATACTTACTTACTTCAGCCTGGAGGTTGTACGTCAAACCTCCCGACCACAATATATCTCTAGTAAATGTGACCTTGCTGTCAACTTTATCTAACTCGACTATACGCAAGTTCTGTTAGTTAAATTCTCTTTTTTACGAAAATGAAAATCTATTTTTTAATTTATGGTAACTTCATGTAGTTTTAATCTCACGTCATTAGGTAGTACACCTATTCTGAAACGAGTTTTTGTCCTACACGTCTTTTAAGAAATAACCAGATTATATATAAACAGTAAAATATTTCTGAAGGTATTTAGATAAGGCAGAGAAATTCAAAATCTCTTTAAATATGATGTGAGCTTACTTTCTAGTACAATTTCTATACAAAAATGTCAGGTTTCCTTTTATAATTTCTGTTCTCGCACTTGGCCCTGTTCTTTAATTAATTAAAAAAACCTTTAGTAAAAGGGCAGTCTGAGGTTTGATCCTTATACCAAAATTTTGTAAAGGAACACAAAAAGCTGAAAAAGGTATTATCGTTTCGTGTTGTGGTAAGGTGGACACTTTGAAATGAAAATCAGGAAAAGCATTAGATAGATTTATCGCTCTCAAGATCATTTTAAAAACAAGAAAAAGAATGTTAAAGTCACGTGTGCTCAGTTCTTTTGTACGGTTGTGAAACATAGCGTATTTGCGAGAATATGGAGGAGAAGCGAGCATCTTTAGAGCTATAGTTTTACAAATGAGTTCAAAGAGTATCATGGATAGATGCGTTAAGGAATGGAACAGCATTTGATAAGGCGGAAACACACGCAAGTCTGAGCAAAATAATTACAAAATAAGAATGTTAAGCAATGAAATAGTATTGCAAATGGCGGAAACACACACAAGGCTGAGCAAAACGATTACAAAGTGTGAATGTAAGTTTATAGTCATATATGTAGAAAAGAAATGCTGGAATATTTGGTCAGTACAGGAAAGTTTGAAGGAAGGAAGGAAAGGTTGCCAGTGTAAAAAGAAGAATGGTTTGATTGTGGACAGAGAATAAAATTTTTAAAAGTGCAAAGGGGAGAGAAAGATTGGGTGATATGAACGTCGACGTCGCTAGACATGATACGCAAATAGATATATATTCTTAAACCTATTTAAGCTGAGGTGCATTTTGTCTCCCTGTCGGCAACTTCCTCCCTCGTGCAACTGATTTTGACTCTATAGCATCTGAAAGAAGGGTTTTAAATGCTTGAAGTTTTTAAAGCCACGTGAGTTGCCGAAATTTTTATCTAATAGATAATAAGTGGCACAAGGCCTGATGTATATGCGTGATATGTAAGTATGGTTGTTAACGAAGTTATGTTTGATGTATTGCCGGGTACGTAGGCTGTAGGTCTTTAAGATTCGTTAAAAGATTAAAACATGGTGTACCTAGTATTACGAGACAAAAATACTATATTTATCGAGTTCAGGAATGAGTTAAAAAATGTTTTTGAGATAAACCTGTCGGAGGAGGTTAGGAAGGAGGAGCCTTGGAACATGCTCTTTGCAGATAACATCGTTTTATGCAGCGAAACAAGACAAGAGGTAGAGGAGCAGCTAGAAAATTGGCGTGAGGCACTTGAGAAAAGAGGAATGAAAGTAAGCAGAGCAAAAACCGAATATTTGGCACTGAATGGGAGGGATGAGGATATAATACACATGCAAGGTATCCAAGTGAAGAGGGTGGATGAATTCAAGTATCTTGGGTCCACTGTACAGAGTAACGGAGACTGTGACAGAGAGGTGAAAAGGGGTGTGCAGGCAGGGTGGAATGGATGGCAGAAGGTTACAGGAGTCATATGCGACAGGAAGATATCGGCTGAAGTGAAGAGAAAGGTGTACAAGACAGTGATTAGGCCAGCTCTGCTATTCGGACTGGAAGCGGTTTCAACTTCAAAGAAGTATGAGCAGGAACTAGAAGTCGTTGAGCTAAAAATGCTCCGATGGTCACTTGGTGTCACTCGGCTGGACAGGATTCGGAATGAGAAAATAAAAGGCGCAGCACTCGTACGGAAGCTGGGAGAGAAGCAAAGAGAGCAGAGACTCCGGTGGTTCGGGCATGTCATGAAGAGAGAAGCAAATTACGTCGGAAGGAAAATGCTGGATATGAATGTCCCAGGAAGGAAGAAGAGAGGCAGACCGAAAAGGAGATACATGGATGCTATCAATGAGGATTTGAAAGAAAAAGGATTGAGAGAGGGGGATGCGATGGACCATGTAAGGTGGAGGAGATTGATCCGCTGTGGCGACCCCTGAAGTAAAAGAAAAAGAAGATCATTCTGATGAAGTCTGAAACTTTCTTCATGGTGACAGAGCCATTTCTATGCCCAACTCTTGTGGAATCAGCAGGATTTCACAAACGAGTTGTGTCTCTTATGCCGATTTATTTAATATTTGCATTCAACGCATCTTTTATTTTTTTTATTTTGCTNACCGAAAAGGAGATACATGGATGCTATCAATGAGGATTTGAAAGAAAAAGGATTGAGAGAGGGGGATGCGATGGACCATGTAAGGTGGAGGAGATTGATCCGCTGTGGCGACCCCTGAAGTAAAAGAAAAAGAAGATCATTCTGATGAAGTCTGAAACTTTCTTCATGGTGACAGAGCCATTTCTATGCCCAACTCTTGTGGAATCAGCAGGATTTCACAAACGAGTTGTGTCTCTTATGCCGATTTATTTAATATTTGCATTCAACGCATCTTTTATTTTTTTTATTTTGCTCAATTCTTGCTTTAATAACTTGACCGTAAACTACCCTTCTCTGACTATCCAAATTGTTGCCGTATTCGACAACTTCCTTATAAATTAAGTCTAACCTGTTCCTATTATCATGGATCTACTGCACTAGCATTTTCTAATAAGGGACCAATTTGCTTCACGTTTAAATATTTTCTTTAGAGTATATTAGTAAAATAATAACTAACTTTCAGGTGAAGTTGAGTACAATTTTATTTCATTTTGATTGACTTCCCGCTGAGGCTAACTTCTTATTTAGAGTTGTTTTCAAAGGAAAATAAAAAAAATTGTGCAAACCGAAGTTTCTTTTATATCAGTTCTCTTTAATTTTTTTCTGCTCAATCAACAATTTTCTTTCCTTTTTCCTTTACTCCTGATAACTAATTTCCAGGTTAAAACTCTTTTGTTGAGAATTCTGAGGAACAAAGTTTGTTACGTGTTGATCGTCGGCCTTTTTGTGAACCGCTGCAAACACATATCTTAAAACTATACTTTGCCAGCCGGGGTTTTTAGCCTTCCATTAACGCAAGGATTTAAACTACCTTGAATGAAATTATAGCCCTTAACATATGACATAGTTCAGATATCAACAACTGTATCATCAGATTACAATTAAGTTCCAACTTAAATCAATTTAACTCGGCGCCCAATAAAGTTGTCAGATTGAACAAAAGCAACTCACGCGATCGGAATTTCCTTGTGTTAATAAGGTACCTTAAATCAACAAGCGCAGAAATGGATAACATGCTAACAACTTCAAAAGCCTCTTGATCAGAATTTCGAAATAAAGAGAACGTTGTTATGCGAAAAAATCACCAATACAAATAAACAAGATTATAACAGCTGGAGATTATCATCAAACAAATGTTCTCAATGGGAAGTCTAGCTTTTGCCACAGGGAGAAGATTACACAGTGATTTCAATAAGAATGGAAGTACCAATATTCAATGATAAAAAATGAAAGATACAATAAACCAGTAGTTGATACAGGGAGGAAGAGGGGGGAATCGGCCCCAAACACTTTTAAAACTGATACTTTAAGTTAAAAAACATTAATAACCTCCTTCTGTCAATCATAGTCAATTTCTTATGAGACAACGTATGTTAAAATTCAACAGTTCATTAATGATAATATCTACTCTGCTAAAAAAATCACCAGATTAAGTTTGGTCAACTAACAAGAAGCATATTCTCAACTTTAATTGAAGGGCGTGACTCTTTCCTTTTGAAAATTTAGGGATTTTAGAAGGTCTGTTCGGAGATATTAACAAGGAAATTACTTCCCATTAAAACATCAAAGCTGTTACGACGCAGGCTTTGGGAACGATAGCCTGTTTTACACTCAAGCAAGGTTGTGTTCCCGTACAAACAGGAAAAGTTGTCAACACGTTGAGAAGTTGTTTTAAATTGCTTTACAAATCAACATCCCCTTTAATTACAGTATTTATAACAATCACTACTCCTTCGCATTCAGATTTTAGCGACCCTTTTTCTATCAATTTTCTATCTCTTTATCGAAGAAACTTACAGTGGCTGATGACTAAAATTGTTCAAACAATTACAAATCAGAATGGGAACTTCATGAAAGACATTGGGGGTGGGGTGGGGAGGTCGAGAAATATCATTTAAGAAGTGGGAACAATTTACTTCTATCAAAGACCAAAACGACATAGCAAACCCGAACAATTTCTAAGCCAGGTATTAAATAGCTATAATTAGCTGTATGTTTTGTATCACCAGCTTTAACTGAATGATTTATTACTGTATTATTAATATAGCACGTATAAATTGTAAAATGAATTACAGTGCATAATCAACAGACAACGCTCATTGTTTGCGCGTTATTTAGTTATCTTGAGTAAAATCGTAATTATTCACTTCAGTTTTAGTCTTAAGTGGTCACATGATTAAATGTGTAACACAACGTAAATAATTCAAAACAGACTTACGATCGCTACGCCGCTTTGTAAGAGTGCACACCAGTAATAATCCAGCGATGGTGCATTCAAAGTTTCTGTATATCCAACTTGATTGTGTGTATCAAGAAGACAAACGTTACAAGGAACAAGAATAAGTGACTTATATACAACAAAATGACTAAGATAGACGAAGGAAAAGTTTTGCTGATAGAGAACCCCATTCCTATGCATTGACCTAGGAATACCCACGCCTTGGTACTAATGATGTAATTGGGCTTATTGCTTTGGAAAGAAGACAATTTTACAAGTATTATTTCCCTCATTACATATAAAAAGAAATGTTTTTATTGAACTTGTGGAATAAGTGGGTTTTTGGTCTATTTTTGAAGTTCTATGGCCCTTATTAAATAAGAATAACAGGACGTGTTTATGAAAACGTCTCCACATCCTGTATAAAGTAACAATAAATTTTTAAAATGTATAAATGAATATGTAAGAAAATAAGCAAACAAATATAAATAGATACATATATATGTGAATAGATAAATAAAAATAAGAAAGGAGAGAGAGAGAGAGAGAGAGAGAGAGAGAGAGAGAGAGAGAGAGAGAGAGAGAGAGAGAGAGAGAGAGGTGCTTCAC